>JASCZW010019568.1:0-13572 GCA_034211315.2 Aedes japonicus
TTATTCTACCCCGCATAATTACAAACCATTCCTGGATTATTTCCCTTATTGTTGACGACCGTTTCCGTTACTGTTACGACGTTTACCTATAAGGGTATAATCTAACAATCTCCTGTATAGTTTTAACAATATGTCAGATGGTACAAGGCCAAATAACAATATGCTGAATAGGCGGTTAAGTTAGCTTACCATAAGAAAACGGCAATTTTCACGAACAAAATTCGTGCTGTACTCTATGCCAAAAAGTTAGTATATAATCCAGACCGAGTGCAGACATTAAAAAACCTTTCAATGACAATATGGCAAACGTTAACAATATGTGTTAATGTAAAGGTTTTATGGTGAAAATGAGATTAAACTGTTCGAGAACAATAACATAAAATGTGATAATATATCTTATATTCGAAGTACAGTTTAGACTATATAGCACAGAGAACAGACATCCAAGCTTGAGTGTCCTTCGTGTGTAAATTTTTTGTAACTGCTATTTTAAAATTTCAGCTCGTTTCCGTTAGTTTTGGTGAATCGTATGTTGATGGCGCCACTTGCCCTCCTCGAGATTTGATAGTCTGTCAATTTTAGTTTGGTGAAACCTAGACTAGGCGGCGTTGTTTTTCCAACGGTTTGCGGTTTAAAAATTTACACAGTAAATTGGGAAAAAAATGTTCGAGCCTGGATGTCTGTTCTCTGTGTATATAGCAAATTGTTTTTCGTAATGCGTTTTATTTGTTCGTGCTATGAACGTGAATGCATTGGTTATACTAAAACTCAATATTTAAGCCAAGAGAATGATATGTATTGATGTATTTCCTCCAGTATATGCAAACAAAGAGTCATCCATTGTTTTTCAATCTTGTTGATCGAATTATTGCATATTTTGAGCCTGATGCAAATGTTCATTTATGCACACTTAAGCTTGTAGTACACTGTTTGTCCAATAGCCAAATATTTGGCATAGGCAGCTAGACAGCTGACAGATATCATAGATGTTTGTCAGATGCCTATCTGCCTATGACAAATATTTGGCTATTGGACAAACAGTGTACTACAAGCTTTACACACTCAATTTACTTCGGCAAAATTTCCAACAGCCGATCAACTCGGCAGTAACTTTTGCTGATAATTCTGTCAAATTTTCGTTTGTTAGCTGATTTCCGGCAAAGTTTTCATTTGTTAGCTGAATCTCGGTAATTTCACAGCCATTCAAGCTTGAATCTCGACTTGTGTAAATTTCCGCAACCGTCAATTTGAAAGGAATCGCCAAATGTCAATAAGCATTTAGCAAAAAGCAAATCTGTCAGTTTTGTAGACGCTATGTGGCATATAATTGCACGTCAAAACATCGTGTCAATATCGGGTGGCATGTGGCGAACGACGGAGTGATATTTTGACATGCTAGCAGATGCCGCAACTTCACCACATCAGTGGGCACCTCGACCAAGTGAACTACGTAGCGTTAGTGAAGCAACAGTTGCTTACGCTAGCGCTTGCTAGCGATTCAAAAATTTACACAAAGTTATCGATTAATTTTGCTCTTGCTTAAACGTCTGTCTGTGGTAATTTATTCGACGAGTCTCAGTAAACTGAAATGCCGAAACGATCGGCTGTTGGATTCTCAGCGAAAAAAACTAAATGTGTAGAAAATTTTACAGTATTCGGTAATTTTTACCGAACTTTCAACAGCTGAACGTTCGGTAATCCAATTTACCGGGTTTCAGTGAAATTTTACAGTATTCCGGTAAACAAATTACCGGAACTTGTCAAATTTTACCGAAGTCCGTTAAATTGGATTACCGAGCTGTTAAGCTGTTGAAAGTTCGGTAAAAAAATTACCGAATACTGTAAAATTTTCTAAGTGTGTATGGAGACTTTAATCAACAAACAGCAAATTTTATGTTAGATGACGTAAATGATTCTCTCTTAATACCAGTTGTCGGTGATAATGAAACACTTCATTTACTCAAGTGAATCACGTAAAAAATCAAAATAACTGCTATTTGGATTCATTGTTCACAAATATGACCGATGACTTTTGCGTATCTGCATCACCAGCTTCACTTTGGAAAAATGAAGTCTTTCACACTGATATCCTGATATTGAATACTCTATATTCGTGCATGGTAAATTCACAATGTTAGATAATAGTTTCTCGCAATCATACACACAAAAAAGGAATATTGTTTTATTAAAAGTTTGGCACTTTACTTCTGAAAAGAGATTATTTTTTATTAAATTAAAAGTAAACTCATCTACTACGAAAGTTATGCGTTTGATTTGAAAGTATATTTTTTCGGTTCAGTGTGTAAATTTAAAAGTATGTTCTTTCACCATGAAAATTGTAGAACTGTCAAATCCACGAACACATAGCAAGCCGTCGTTCTTATTGTCGTCATCGTTTGGAACGCTTTTATTATTGTTGTCCTCAACCGTGTTTAGTGCGTTGCTCGTTGCTCCTGTCGGTTTATGTACGCGTTTTCGAACAGTACCTCTTGGAGAATTGCCACAACGAGTCGAATATCTGGAAACTTCAAAAACGTTCGGCGTTATTACGTTCCGAACGGACATTTCAGAACATCATCTTGGCAAAGTGATCCACGCAGTATTTGAATGTGACGTCTTGAACTGAAGCCGGGAGCGAGGCCAGGAGTCAGTAATACAAAGCTCGGACTAGAGGTAGAAGTTCATAAATATATCGATCAGAATATTTTTGAGGTCTAGCACGGTCATCGGTTCGTGTAAACAAAATAGACCATGTCACTGATAATAATCCTACTTTATTTTCAGCGCTGCCTCAAGCGACAACGAGCAGCAGTGGATGCCAGAGGTTGCTCAGGCACATTTGAGGGAGATGGTAAAAATGTTCCGACATGGATCTATCTGGATGGACAACATTGAATGACGCCGACCTCCGGCCACTTTGAAAGTTTTAGAAATTTATCTGAAAATAAAGATTTTCCATGTTGAATTAAACTTTGTTTTATTTCAATTGAAAAAATATTATTTTGATTGCACGATATTTTCTAGTTGAAAGCTCATTTTGAAATAAAAATAATTTGTTTTCATTTTCGAATTTGCCGGGGTTT
Source organism: Aedes japonicus (assembly GCA_034211315.2). Taxonomy (NCBI): domain Eukaryota; kingdom Metazoa; phylum Arthropoda; class Insecta; order Diptera; family Culicidae; genus Aedes; species Aedes japonicus. The sequence continues at coordinate 3,084 of JASCZW010019568.1, forward strand.
CGATTTGACAGTTGTACAATTCATCTGAAAAGAAAACTTTTTATGTTGAAACTTTTCTTTATCAGCATACTTTTATTTCAATTACACGACACTTTGTTGATAAAAGTTCATTTAGGAATAAAAATAATTTGATTTTATTTTCAACGATGCCACGGTTTCGATTTGACAGTTCTACAATTCGTTTTGAAAATTTAAACTTTTAAATGTACAGAGCAGCAAAATTTTGAATTGACGGTTTAGAGGTTGTCGTTTTGAAAGCAAACCGCTTTCTACGAAAAAGAACCAACGCAACTTTTCAATTTTGACAATGGTTTTTTTAATTTTAATAATCATTATTCTTTGTGTGTACCATGGACTAATTACGGACATCGGACGGACGATTTATGCATGACACACTAAAATTTTCAGTGTATCAAGTTCCATGTATACTAGAATATCATAATCAGAGCAGTACTAGAAAAATATAGCAACACTCCTTTCAAGCTCGTTTCAACTTTGGCAACACTATTTCTTTGTCAAAACAAAGTCAGCTGTTTTGCTTTGTTTTGATTTGAGAGCTTGAAAACGTATTTTTAATGGATCGTCTCGATTAAACTACGGCCTCGGACAAAAAATCCAAACAAAATTGGGTGGTGTTTTCCGATGTACAGTGCGCATAAGGCCGTTCCCAACGCTGAGTTTCATGTTTGTTGCAAACTGCTTGCCAGTTTTAAATTTTGGAACTATCAAAATTAAAACAAAAACAAGTTAATCGCAAAGCCATGTTTTAAAAATATTGGTCGATCTTAATTTCGCGTTAAAAAAATCACTTGCAAAACAAACTAAAAACCGCTAATTTGACAGTCATCAGTCATAACAGCTGCCACAACTATAAAGAAACCCAGTTTAAAACAATGTTGCATCCGTGTTTCAAATCGCGTTGAAAATAAAACGGAGCTGTCGAGCAGTTGTAAATCTGTTGCAAAAATTTGCTCGAAAAGTAGAACTGCAACACATCATTGGAAATGGCTTGTTTCAGTTCTAGTTGTAAACTAAAACAGCCCATACAAAGTAGAACAGCGTTGGAAACGGCTTGACTGTGTTTCTGGGAAGAAAAGATTGCTTACTTTTTCTGCGTATGTCCAATTGCCTATGTCAACTTTTGGTAGGAGGAGAACTTCGCACTCAGGCTAAACTTAATAGTGATTCTAGGTAAGTAAAAATACATACTTATTGCTGAAGTAAATGTTGAGAACAAAAATTATCATTTTAGAAACCATGTTGAAATGCCCAGCGCATTAGTATAGGCATGAGTGCATTTCTGAATCATCTTAGGGATCAGATGGACGGTGTAAGTTAAAGAATACAAAAAAGGGAAATGTAACAAACTACATATCGTGAAACTCAATCGAACAAAATCAGGAATGATCATAAAAATGGCAGCTCTTATCATAGTTATGATTCTACAACCGTGACCTGTAGGTACTTTTCATATTCTTTTTCCTGTGAGAGCGCCTTTCAAAGAGTGAGAGAGACACACAAGTCAACTCAAGTAAAACGTACATTTTGATTTTATATCAAAGCCTTCAAAAAGCACTTCTGAGAACCGCAATCGATTATAATCGCATAATCTGATGAAAGTGCTGCAATTTTGAACTAATTTTCTACTATTCGGCCAACTTAACGCACAATTCATTCATGACATGCTGTTGGTCCTTCTGGTGTTTACTATTGCGGTTATCCAGGTGCATTTGAAGGCATTGCTTACCAACCCATAAACAAGACGACTATAGTTCACAACCTAACATCATATTTTGCTTTTCAGACATCAGGTTGAGACGGCAAGAAAAACTACGGAGTGTAAATTGGTTTGATTGAAGTTCTTTGACCTACATTTAAACCAACTGGTCGTTCTTCATCGCCTTCGGACTACCGCTAGCACTCCTCTCCGAACTGCCCAACGTACTCGTCATCAGCGGTTGCGTGTTCTCGGTACTATTTCCTCGCTTCATCCATAGTGCAAACGAAGCCACACCAAAAGTAATTGTTTGGTAAGTGCTGCCGCTAAATGTTCGATTCGAAATAGTCCTAATAATGTAATATTTCAGCGAAGCTATTTCCCCTGGTAGTGCTTATTACCAATGCAATGTCCAGCAGTCGCACTAAACTGGGCAAGGCTGCTATTTCGACACTAATCAGTGGGAGTCCAGTGACCCCGGTGGTTCCAAGATGCGTGGAATGACTTCACCGCTGACCGGTAGTGAAACGCAATCGATAAACTTCCATCTGAATTTGAATCAGTCTTGACACCGCCAACCACTGCTGGAACTTGGGATGAGAATCGGAAAACTCTTGGAACATAACAGAAATGATTAGAACCGATACGCCTTCCTGGCAAAGATGTCGTCAACAAGAAAAATAGGCAAAAGGCAGCTCTGAAGACCAAAGAAGAAGGATGAGAATAAACAGGATATGGGTGATAGTAATTGAAGTTATTCCTTGTTAGCTCACCAATTTTAAATGTTAAATAATAATTCATATTTATCGAAAACAACCATAGTCTTGTTATACAATCTGAATGGAAACGAAGTTTGTTTCAGCTATCTACGCATTAGATTAAAAGAAGGTTAACCAAACTAAATGAAACCATATTCATCTTGAGAAGAAAAATTAAAGATGTTCAGATGATTTGTCTAAAGAAACGTGAAGATGAGAGCTTGATGGTTCGAAATGCACAAATAAAGAGGTTACATTTACGGAAAGGTCTCGTTGTCTTCGCAACATATTAGAATTTTCGTTTACGCGATCGGGTGGTGTTGTCTATCTGCGGTATGTCAAAGCGGTCAAATCTAGGTTTGATTCAGCAACTCACGGGAATCTTTACCGGCGATTTGACCGCTTTGACATACCGCAGATGGATAACACCACCCGATCGCGTAAACGAAAATTCTGAATGTGTGCAGAAGACACGGATCTTCAGCGTAATCTCTTATTTCCGTAGTTGTAGTATAGGTAGTTTAACAAATTAATAGTAGTAGTGGTAGCAAGGTAGTTTCATAAGTAGGTATGCATATTCGTTGCATACCTACTTATGAAACCACCTTGCTACCACTACTACTATTAATTTGTTAAACTACCTATACCTACAACTACGGAAATAAAGAGGTTACATTTACGGAAAGGTCTCGTTGTCTTCGCAACATATTAGAATTTTCGTTTACGCGATCGGGTGGTGTTGTCTATCTGCGGTATGTCAAAGCGGTCAAATCGCGGTAAAGATTCCCGTGAAGGTTCTGAATCAAACCTAGATCTTGGGCGAGGAGAAGCATCAGCGATGTTGAGCGATGTTTGTAAAGTATGTGGCTCACCGGAATACAGTCGGATGGTGTGTTGTGATACTTGTGGTGATTGGTTTCATTTTGAGTGTGTAGGCGTGGATGAAAGCGTAGAACATGTGGATTGGAACTGCAAGGATTGCGAAGCAAAACGTGCGGTTCGGAAAACACCTACATCGTCGACGCCAGTGGCACCAGTGAACACAAATCCCACATCACTAGGCGCAATACCGAAACAGTCAGATGAGTTGCAGGCATTACAGAAACGGATGAAGAGTTTGCAGGAACTTATGGGTGAACAGAAGGAATCGTACGAGCGTTTACTGAAGATCCGAGAGCAGGAACAGGACAGAATGATGAAGCAGCAACAGGAACAGTTCGAGAAGCGGTTAAAAGCAATGGAGCAGCAGTTTGTGTCCCGGCTACAGGTCCCGACCGTGAACATCCTGCCGAGTGCGAATTCGACGGCCATCAATGGTAACGGTGGAACACCAGGAAATCATCCGAATACTGTTGCAACTAGAGCAAGTGTCGAGCTGCAGCTTTCGATATTAGCGGAAAAGCAGGCGCTTGAAATGAAGCATCTCGAAGAGCGGTTAAAGGTCATGCAGATGAGTAGTAGTGAACCCAACAGCTCCGGTGATGGTGCCATAAGATTGGATCCAAGTGCACCGGAGTTCCTGCCGACGACTGATCCACTCTTGTTCCAGTACTCGTCTCATGATCTAAGCAGAAGCCAACTAGCCGCGCGACAAGCAGTAGCTAAGGAACTCCCAACTTTCACGGGTGCGCCGGAGGAGTGGCCGCTGTTTATAGCCACCTACGAGAACACCACTCGCATGTGCGGGTACAGCGATGAAGAAAATTTGCTTCGGTTGCAGCGCAGTTTAAAGGGGAAAGCTCTTGAGGCCGTTCGAAGCAGGTTACTATACCCGACAGGACTAGCAGGAGTGATTCAAACGTTGCGAACACTATTTGGACGACCGGAGGTAATTATTCATTCGTTGGTGTGTCGGATTCGGAGCATGCCCTCGCCGAAGACGGAAAAGCTTACAACGCTCATCGACTTTGGTGTCGCCGTTCAGAACATGTGTGCGACCATCAAAGCTTGCGGACTGGAACAGCAATTGTGCAACGTTGCGTTACTTCAAGAGCTGGTTGATCGACTACCGCCGACGATTAAACTCAATTGGGCTATGCATCGACAGACATTACAATCCGTGACGCTCTCAGACTTCGGAGCATGGTTGGAAATGCTAGTGGAAGCAGCGTGTGTGGTTACTATACCCTCTAACACACCGACCAGCATGATGAAGACGGAGAAACGTTGCAGAAGAGAAGACGTTAACGTGCATCTAGAATCCGATACTGATTTGTCGTCAAAGCCAGTGTATAAACCGATCAACAAGGGATGTCTCGTCTGTCAAGGAAGTTGCAGTAGTGCAGCTGTTTGCAAGAAATTCCAGCATCTCAATGTTAGTGCTCGCTGGGCAGCTCTGAAACAACACAAGCTGTGCCGCAAGTGCCTAAAGAAGCATTTTGGTGCCTGTGACGTGAAAAACACTTGTGGCAGGAATGGGTGCTCGTACAGGCATCATGAGTTGCTGCATGATGACTCAAGATACTCGGAAGGCGTGTCTCCGTCAACGACACAGGTTGTGGAAGGAGGATCGTCACAGAACTGCAACACTCATGTAAGCCATGCTGGGAAAGTCCTTTTCCGATACGTTCCGATAACCCTACATGGTCGTGGCGTGTCCGTTAAGACGTACGCCTTTCTGGACGATGGTTCGTCAGCGACGTTGATGGAGCATAGTCTGCTCAAGGAGCTAAAGCTTGAAGGAAAATCTAATCCTCTATGCTTGAACTGGACGGCGGAGCATCATCGAGAAGAGAAGGAGTCAGTGAAGCTATCACTTGAGATTTCAGGAGCTGGAGAAAGGAACAAGCGGTATCGTATTGCGAAGGTGCATACAGTACGATGTCTCGCGCTGCCACATCAAACAGTGAAAATCGACGAGTTAGCATCGGAATACCCGTACCTAGAGGGCCTCCCTATTGAATCATACCGAAATGTTTCTCCAAGAATACTCATTGGGATTGACAATTGTCGGCTGGGTCACGCGTTACACAGTCATGAAGGACGAGAAGATGAACCCGTAGCTGCTCGAACACGTCTTGGTTGGTTAATCTACGGGCCGTGCTCTACAGCAACCGGGCTTGTGAACAAGAGTTATTCGGCGTATCACAGCTTCCACATCTGTCCTTGTAGTGAGCAATGCGATGCAGAGCTGCATAAAGCAGTGAAGGATTATTTTTCATTGGAGAACGTAGGTGTGGTGAAGCCAGAAAAGCCGCTCCTGTCGAAGGACGACGATCGGGCGATTCAGTTACTTAAGTCGCAAACTAGGCGGAAGGGGACCGCTATGAAACGGCATTACTGTGGAAGTACGATGACGTGTATCTACCGAACAACAAGCAAATGGCCATGAAGAGATTGGTGTGTCTCGAAAAAAGCTCTTGAAAGAACCTGATCTAGCGGAGGTGTTCACCGAGAAGCTTCGTGAGTACGAGCGTAAAGGATTCATCAGAAAGCTGTCGCCTGCCGAGCTCAACGTCAGACATCCTCGGTCGTGGTATCTACCAATATTTCCCGTCCGAAACCCAAACAAACATGGCAAACTACGCATAGTCTGGGATGCAGCTACAACTGTCAACGGAATATCGCTGAACTCCGCGCTATTGAAAGGTCCAGACTTGTTGGCTTCTATCGTGATGGTGTTGTACAAGTTCCGAGAATTCCAGATTGCCGTGGCCGGTGATATCGTCGAGATGTTCCACCAGGTGCTGATGAATACGGTTGATCAGCAGTCCCTAAAGTTCTTCTGGAGAGGCTGCGACCAGAGCAGAGAACCGGACGTCTACGTCATGGTGGTCATGATATTTGGAGCAACCTGCTCACCGAGTTGCGCGCAATTCGTTAAAAATCTCAATGCCCAGCGATTCGAAGACCAGTTTCCGAGAGCGGTAGAAGCGATAGTTCACGAGCATTACGTGGACGATATGCTCACCAGCGTAGAGACGGAGGCGGAAGCGGAAAAGTTGGCGAAAGAGGTGGAATACATCCATGGACAAGCAGGATTCCAGATTCACAACTGGTTATCCAACTCCAAGAATGTGCTAGAGGCCCTGGGCGTAAAAGATGGGCACGATAAAAGCCTGAACACTACAGCTGAGCATGCATCGGACAAGGTGTTAGGAATGTGGTGGTGTACGTCGACGGATATGCTGACGTTCCGGGTTTCTTCTCGAAATGACTCAGAACTGCTAGCAGGCCAAGTTATTCCTACAAAGAGGCTGGTGCTGAGCACGCTAATGATGATCTACGATCCGTTGGGACTTATCGCCAATTTCCTCATGTTTCTGAAGATCCTCCTTCAAGAAATCTGGCGTTCTGGTATAGCATGGGATGAACCGATAGCGGCCAAGGAATGGAATAAATGGCAGTTATGGCTGAAAGTGCTGCCCAGAATTGAATCCGTCCGGGTCCCAAGATGCTACCGGAAAAATACCACAGCTGCGCAAACTAACATTCAACTCCACGTTTTTGTCGACGCGTCCGAAAATGGCTATGCTGCTGTTGCTTATCTGCGGTTTGAAGAAGGAGAAGTTATCGAATGTGCGCTAGTCGGCTCGAAGGCTCGAGTTGCTCCATTGAAGTTCGTCTCGATTCCTCGTCTAGAACTACAAGCTGCAGTGCTAGGAGTACGCCTTGCGTGTAGCATAGTAGAGTCGCATAAGCTGAAGCCGTCGCAGAGGTTCTTCTGGTCTGATTCACGAGACGTGATTTGCTGGCTGAATTCAGACCACCGCAGATACAGTCAATTCGTGGGATGCAGAATTGGAGAGATATTGGAGCTTACCGAAGCATCAGAATGGAGCTGGATATCAACGAAAATCAACGTTGCCGATGATGCTACCAAATGGCAGAGGTTGCCGAACTTGTCTTCTAACGGTCGTTGGTTTCGAGGTCCTCCATTCCTCTGGGAACCTAGCGAAAAATGGCCTGTCATCAAGTCTGATCCTGGATCTACTCAATTAGAGTTGCGAGGTTATACTATGCACCACACGTGTCTGGATCCTGTCATCGACGTGAACAAATATTCACGATGGAAGCGTCTAGTACGACACGTGGCTTTCGCCAGGCGGTTTCCGATGAACATCCGTAGGAAGCTTACAAAGGAGACATTGGTCACTGGCCCCCTCACTCAGGAAGAACTAGTAGGAGCAGAGAACTACCTCTACAAGACCGTCCAAGCTGAAGTTTTTTTCCGAAGAGATCCAGATACTCCAGGAAACCGATCCAGAGCCATGGAGGAGCAAGCGAAAACTTCCTAAGCACAGCGCTCTCTACAAGCTCAGTCCAGCCTTCGATAGTAACGGAGTATTACGCATGCATGGCCGCATTGACGCATGTGAATTAGTGGTAGACGCCACAAAACAACCGATCCTGCTCCCCAAACGCCATCGCGTTACCGATTTGATCGTATTGGATATTCACCAACAGTATTGCCACCTTAATCACCAAACCGTTCTGAACGAGCTACGGCAGAAATATTATATTCCGTGTCTCCGCACCATCTATCGTCGTGTAAGAAATCACTGCCAGCTCTGCAGGATCAGAGATGCGAAGCCTCAGCCACCGATGATGGGTGATCTGCCACAGATGCGTCTGAAAGCCTTCACTAGACCATTTTCCTTTATCGGGATCGACTACTTCGGGCCTATGCAGGTCATGGTAGGACGCAGGGTAGAGAAACGCTGGGGTGTGCTCATAACGTGCATGACCGTCAGAGCAGTACACATCGAGATTGCCCACTCATTATCTACAGACTCCTGCATCCTAGCCATTCGCAATTTCATCGCACGGAGAGGAATGCCACTGGAGATAATCAGCGACCGCGGCACTAACTTCACAGGTGCCAGCCGCGAACTGAAGGATGCCCTGCAAGAAGTGGACCAGAACAAGCTAATCGAGAGCTTCGTAAGCTCCCAAACCAAATGGTCGTTCAATCCGCCCGCTGCGCCACACTTCGGAGGATGCTGGGAGAGACTTATCCAGTCAGTCAAGAAGACTCTACACCAAGTCAAGCCCAAGCGAACGCCCACTGACGAATTGCTTCGAAATATGCTCATTGAAGTTGAAGCAATCATCAACGCTAGACCGCTGACCGAAATTCCGCTCGAACATGAAGAAGCATCACCGCTCACCCCGAACCACATTCTCAGTGGGATCATCGAACGGTTCTAAGCCCCCGATCGCGTTTAACGATAGTGCTACCGTAGTGACACGTTCCTGGAAGATGTCGCAGGTGTATGCGAACGAGTTCTGGCGACGATGGGTCGCCGAGTACCTCCCAACGCTGACCAAGAGGACGAAGTGGTTTCAGCCTGTGAAACCCTTGACAGAGGGAGACATCGTAGTCGTGTTCGACTGCAATCAACCCAGGAACTCGTGGCCGAAGGGACGAGTTATCGGAGTTACCAAATCTAAAGACGGACAGGTTCGTCGAGCATCAGTGCAGACTGCTAGCGGTATTCTTGAGAGACCAGCTGTAAAATTGGCAATCCTAGATGTTGGTTCGACCGTAAGTAAGTCGGATCAGTGATCGCGACGTACTGGAGGGGAGTGTTGCGACCTAAACCGCAACGAACCACCATCATATGCATATTCGTTGCATACCTACTTATGAAACTACCTTGCTACCACTACTACTATTAATTTGTTAAACTACCTATACCTACAACTACGGCAATAAAGAGGTTACATTTACGGAAAGGTCTCGTTGTCTTCGCAACACAGTCAATTTATTGAAAAGCAAGTTTGTTGCCCTTAAATGAATAATAGTTCGATGTAAATGTAATTTTAAGTGACATTCGACAGTTATCCTTAGTTAATTGTTATTCTATTTGCGTTACGTGTATACCGGTAGCTACTCTGGACTATTAGGCCTCATGTGCATGAAGTTGCACACTTATAAACACAGACGATTTCTTTTAGTAGTTGAATTAAAACACGTGATCAGATCTTTACTTCTGCTGTCTAAAACTACCCAAGTAACCACGAGGCTGTAATAGCATGCATATATAAGGCATATGCATTACGTCTAGTGCATCATTGAAGTTGGATTAAAGCTGAAAAGGACCCCACTAAGATCCATCTAATGCTATATCTTTTGTAATGCCATAAGACATTGCTAAAGTATCATTATTGCATTGGTAATGCATCACTACATGGTTTAGCTAATCTAACGCTTCATTACTTGACACACTGTTGAATTGATGCGATTTCGCATTACCGATGTTGATTTGGGTTGAATAAGTGCAATAATATAATGCTTGTGGTTACTTGGGTAGTTGATTAACTATTTACTATTACTACGTCTCCTTTAATGAGCTTCTTGTTTTTCCCGAATCCAGTGAATCCCATAACGGCAGCAAATTTCGAGGTGCCTGCTTTGCTTCCATCCACTTCTTCAATCTTCCGTTTACTTTTTTTGTTTTTTCATTTTCTCCCGTTCGTATTCTCGGTAATGGTCCTTTCACTTCGCTTTTGTTATTGTTAACTCCTTGAACTCCTTTTTTAACTGGTCTAGCACCTTTCGAGCGTCATCGACATGCTTAAATTATGTTAATGTGTCTTTCCGTTGGTGTGATCCAAAATGTTGATCGCATGTTTCATGATGCGGTCACACACATTGCAGTAGTATCCACAGGATTGGGACTATAAGATACTTTTGTTAATGACCTTGCTTTTGCCCAGCTTTGAATGCAAGTCAACATTGTACTCGCGCTGTTTGAGCAGCTCCAGCGAACCCATTAGCGCCTAAAAAAATCCATTGAAACCATTAATTTACCTATATAATATTTCACTGTCCATACCATTTTCGGAAGTTTTTCCATGCAGTTGCTCCTGAGCCTACCCAAGTAACCACGAGGCTGTAATAGCATGCATATATAGGGTATGTGTATTACGTTTAGTGCATCATTGAAGTTGGTTTAAAGCTGAAAAGGGCCCCACTAAGATCAAACTAATGCTATATCTTTTGTAATGCCATAAGACTTCGCTAAAGTAGCATTATTGCATTGGTAATGCATCACTACTTTTCCAAGCT
>JASCZW010019569.1:0-13549 GCA_034211315.2 Aedes japonicus
GTTCCAACTTAAACTAACATAAGGCGAGTTCTGATGCATGGTCAGTATCGGAGTCATAGTTTGTTTTCTTTGCGATGAATCTGATTTTGGCTGATAAAGAGGCACGCCTTTGAAGAGTGCTCTCACTCCTCAAAGGGTTCAAAAAGCGGAAACTTTCAATAAAATTTGATTCATTGCCAACAAAACAAACAATGACCACTGTAACAACACCGAATACCTCATCATTTCTCAATAGTGATGAGGTAACTCGACATGCACTAAACAAAGGATACGGGATATACTACAATAGATCAATTTACTGGTCGCAGTGGTTTATGTCCCGAACAGAGGGGAAAAAAAACACAACATAAGGCGAGAGAGGTGAGTAAAAATTTAATGTCAAATTAAAATCTGAATCCACATTAATGCGGACACCTTCAAATCATTGTGTTGCACATAGGAATGAAAAATTTCACTGTGATATAGAGTCTATGATGAAAAAGACTATGATTAATGTTTACATTTCATGTTTAGTATTCAAGATGGTGACGAAAGAAAAACAAGTACGCGAGCGAATTTTGTACGGGCGTACGGCAAATCCTGACTTGTCAATAAGGGACCTTGCAAAAACATTGGATTTGCCTAAATCCACTGTTCACGATGTGCTCAAATCATTTCCGGAACGTTTGACGGTGGAAAAGAAACCGTGAAGTGACAAAAACATTGGCCTCTCATGGACCGAAAGGTGAAAAGGATATTAACGAAAAACCCAAATCTCTCCATTCGAACGGTGGCTCGTAAAATAGGGATGTCGCCTGTTTTGTCCAAAAATCAAAACAACGTTTGGGACTTAAGTCGTTTAAAGTACAAACAGTTCCAAGTCGCAACGACAATAGAGCTTGGCAGCAAAATCACGGGCTCGACGTTTGTACTGCGAATATATGACGAAGTTTTCATGCGTTGTTATGGACGGTGAAACTTATGTCCTGGAGGATTTCAAGCAGCTTCCACGGCTGGTTTTTTACTCTGCTATGGCCAGAAATGCTACAACTGAGCATTTCAGAACGAAGAAGGCATCGAAATTTCCCAAAAAATATCTTGTGTGGCAAGCAATTTGCACGTGTGGCAAACAGAGTAAATCTTTCGTCACTACAGGCACAATCAACAAGGAGATCTATCAGAAAGAGTGTCTGCAGAAGCGATTGCTACCCTTCATCAAAAGTCACAAAGAAAAACCTTTGTTCTGGCCCGATTTGACATCATGCCACTATGCTAAAACTGTGATGGAATGGTACCGAGCAAATCAAGTGAACATTGTACCTAAAACCTCAAACCCGCCAAATTGCCCAGAGCTACCACCAATCGAGAGATATTGGGCTCTGATGAAGCGGAAGCTTTCTGGAAAGAAGCAGGGAATCAAAGACATCAAACACATCCAGCTAATTTGGACAAAAACGGCTTCTACGATTTCTGAAGAGGCTGTATAAACCCTAATGAACGGAGTTAAGCGCAAAGTTCGAAAATGTGATGCAAACGCCGAATAACTATGTTTTGTCTTCACGAATTGTTAAAACACATCCCATGAATCTGAAATAAACAACTACGACGGATATATAATGCGAAATTTATGTTTTATGTTTTTGAGGTGTCTGGATTATTGCGGATACAGACCTTATAACATCTCTCCGTTGAAAAGCCAACAGTGAGCTCTGTTTGCTCCACGGTCTGGTAATTTTGATGTTTTCGGCGTTTTGCTTCGTCGGAATTCTTTTTTTTACGTTATTAAGCAATCCTATTTGTAGATTGAAATCGAGTTTTTGTTTTTCGTACAAAGTTTGTTGTTGGTAGAAAAATTAAGAGGCGGAAATTATAAATTCAGATATTATAAATTCAGACCAGAGAGTCAAAAACATACACGGCCAGCCATTTTAACTCAATTTTGAGTCATTTTTGACTCACTTTCGTCAAAAGTGGAGTTACTCGAATTTGAGTAAATGTAACTGAGAGTGACAAGTCGACAATTAAATACCATAGACTCAAATCAGATGGACGTTTTCGATTTAACTAGACATTAGTATTTTCCATTTAATTTCAACTACCTTTGCTTATCTTGAGTCAAGATTCTTGACAGATGCGCGTATTTCATCTACAATTTGCAGACTTCTTCAGTGTCTCGTACTAATAACTCGACTTTCGATTCGTCGACTTGTCATCCCAGTTCCATGTACTCAAATTTAAGCGACTCCTCTTTTGACGAAAATGAGGCAAAAACTACTCAAAACTGAGTAAAAATGGCTGATCGTGTATGTATGGATATTCATCTTTCTATCAAGAGACGAGCCTGCCACAGGCTGAAAATCTCGATAATAAAGCCAAATTTATTTTGTGGTACATTTAGGTAATAGTAGTGAGTGCTAAAAACAAAAGGCGCGTCAAAGTGATATAGGGTATATGCCCCATACATTAGCCTCATGTGCAGCGGTCGGCTACATTTTTCGTTGATGCTCATAAATTAATTGAGCGACAAAAGGCATGCAACTAGTTATTTGCTTGCAAAGATATGCCTAATAAGAAGTTTGGTATTTTAAACCACGACAAACTAAATAACTAACTTGATTATGGCGAAAACTAAATAGGGTCTATTCGTGGATGCAACTTTGTCCCATTTGGAAAGTTTTTCATTAAATGCAAGTATCGTGCGATTTTTACCAGATTTTCTGGTTTAAAGCAAAGCCAGCTATTATCACTCTACCCAACACAAAAAGTTTCTAAACAAACTTAAATAAAACTGCTTGAAAACACAAAAATAATTTTCACGTTTAATTTATCAGCCATTCAAAAATGAAAACATTTTTATTCACTCTGAACAGATTATGTTCCTGTGCTTTGTTTTGACATGAGACATTTGAAAAATATACATTCGAATGTTATAAATTTCCATTGTAAGTTTTACCATATTTTTTAAATATGTCCCTTAAATTTGGTCTACTGTTATCTTGTTAAATCATTGTTATTTTATCTATGAAAATAATTAGTTTATAACATATGGCTATTGTCTGTACATCTAGGCTGCATAACTCGGTTTATCGGTTCAATTTTGCCATTGTTATTTAAATTCCAAATGTGATTATCCGAAGATCATGGTGATAATCGGTTCAGCTTAACCAGTGAAGTCATGCTGTCTAAAAAGTTGAGGAAATCCAAAATTACACGGAAGTAAAAACTATTACTTGGTAAATAATATCTCAATTGCCTTGAAATTCATTGGTCAGCATGATAGCAACATGATTTGTTTGAATATAGCTGAATAAATGACATATTTGGTACATAGGCCCAATGAAGGAACTAGGCTAACATTACATCCCGTTACCCTAGAATATCTTCTCGTATCCTTAAAAGCATCATGAGTCCAAATGATAATCCTTCAATCTTTCGGAAACACGAATGGTTCTCTTTGGTCGGCCAGTTGTGCCGCCACACGGTGCTTGAAATCTATGGTATAGTTCACTATGATATAGCCATTAAAGATGTCTGTAGTTCAATAAGATTCGAGACACGGTTTTGCAAATATATTAGCTAAGAGTTAATACTCCCAATTGAAAATTTTAGTTTTGTTCCAGCCTCATATAACTCCTCCCGGCTTTGTTGTTAACACTACATTCACAACTGTTTTGTCCACCAACACCTCCTCTACGCATCTTTAAAGCCGTAATGTTTGCAAATTAGCCCACTCTACAGACGGTTATGAAAAAAAGCTAATAAAACCTCTACAAGACCATAAAGATTTTGAAAATGTTCTACTAAAAGATCTTATGACCACTCGAGAACTTTCATAAAACCTATTGGCTGCCATCAAAACCAGCATAGACCCAAATGGCCACAGCTATCATTGTTCACTGTGACATCGTGGTTGGTTTTGGTTGTTCTGCTTTGTTTGATTCTCTGCTGTTCTGATTTATTAAGCAGTAAATAATATGCAAGAACGAAACCTAGTGTTCCAGGAAATTTTGTTTATACCAAAATATCAGAAGCAAATTGAGCTTAATATAGCGTATCATGCTCCAAATCATATGCTCATGAAATTTGATGGTTAACATTGGCACGATAAAAGCTGAAAATTAATGCTCCTCGGAAATTATGCGAGTAGACACCAACAAAAACAAAATTGGAGCAAGTATTTTTGATGAATTAATCATGAATTTCCTGAAAATTATGGAATTCAATCAGGTAATCAAAAAGCATGCTGAAATTGATCTCAGATTTAAAGTTCATTTGCATTACATATAATATTTGGTGTATTTATTTTTCCACATTTCAATGATTTCTCATATATCAATATGGCGATTGAAAGAAATCACCATTTATTTTTCAGGAAGCCAATTTATCTTCGAAATGACGACTATAAAACTATTTGGTCTTCTGGTGACCTCTCTGTATGCCAACTTATCGTTTGATGCTGGAAGCAAAATGGTTTAAAATGCTTTTTCGAGTTCATAAATTCAAAATAAAACCTTTGATAGGAGTAAAAGGCTTCTTAGAAGACAAGGTTTCAAGATCGTTGTGAAGAAGCTTTGTGGTCATACACCTGACTTATATATGAAACCTATTGGCACCTCTTTGTACCATGATAAAGCAAAATTGGTTTCCAGTAGCGTTCATAAAACTGTAATAAAACTTAACAAAGCTGGATGATTTTGTCAATGTTACTTGGGCTAGCTATGAAGTAAAAATCTTTGCCACAGCGCTATCGCTCATTTTTTTTTTTAATTACACATGATTGATTTTCTTTATGGTGGCAGGTATTCAGTTGCGAGCTTTAACAACGTGAATTTTAAAATGCTGCAGTTGCTGCATACATCGTATGCATTGATAAAGCGGATAAAACAAAAAAACTCACAAAGTCTGAACAAAACCGTAGATTGCTCACTTTGAAGGCTTGAAAATTGAGGCTTATCTGCTTGGTTACCCGAGCAAAGGATTATACCAAATTGATAACAAGTTCTGATACCAGGTTATCATTTTTTGATGTAATCATTTAGGCTGAATAAACAGCCATTTATGCGGCTGAATATGTTATCATTTAGGCTGAATAAACAGCCATTTATACGACAGAAATTTATACGGCAACTGGACAGGGAAAGGTGGCAGATATTTTCAAGGTCAATAATCTGGTGTGCGTTGGTGCAGTTTTCTGTTGGTGGCGATGCTCCCGTCAACCACGCTGCAATAAAAACATGGCCGCTGAAGCCGCTCGCGACGAGACTAGAATCAATCATCCCACGTCACCTGCAGATGGTCAGCCACAACGACGAGTAGCTGAACCAGGAAAGAAAACCCAAGTTCAAGTGCAAACTATTTCTCCCCCGTCAACTAAATCCGTCTTTTTCAGGACGCAGGGCTGGTAGCGAGTCACTTTTTAGTGTCTTGGCCAATATTTTCAAGCCAGTCACTAAAAAGTCACTAAAGTCACTATTTTCCGAAAATTGGTCACTAAAGTCACTTTTTACAGTGATCGTTTCTACCACTGAATATTTCGACAAAAAAGAGTAGATTTACTTTGGCAACACGTCATGTTTCAACACTATCTGAAAAAACTTTGTTTTGCTCAGGTTTAAATACACACCCTTAAAAATAATGATAATTACGAGTGATGTAATCCTTGTTGCTCGTAAATATTTTAAGACTTAAACATAAATATAACTCAATTGTATGCACCATTTGATGTATTGTTAAGCCCTGATTTGAAACTCATAATAATAACTTATGTCACGTTCTTACAGCTTTTAGAATATATTTGGTAATTTTAAATCTATATTCGTAAAGCGTTAAAAATTAGCGTTTTAAAAAAATGCGTAAGGGCAACGGCAGGCCATATTTAGCTGTGGCTTGAAGTGCAACGAGAACCGTCAACCATGAAATTTATCTGAGCGAATTCCTACAAAAACGTCTACTGCCTTTCCTGAAGCGACACAATTGTTCCGTTCTATTCTGGCCGGCTTTGGCATATTTCCATTACGGAAAAAAGGCCATGGTGTGGTATGCTGCTAACAACGTTCAAGTGGTTCCCAATCACAAGAACTCTCCCAAAACGCCAGAGCTCCGCCCAATCGAACAATATTGGGCCATCGGCAAGCGGAACCTTAAGAAGACTTAAAAAGCAGATGTGAGCGAGAAACAGTTCAAGGCAAAATGGCGTTCTGCGGTGAATAAAGTGGACAAGGAGACTGAACAAAATCTTATGGCAGGTGTTAAACGAATGACCCGGAAATTTTCATTCTGTGAAAAGGAAGCTAAGTTGAATATTTCTCCTGTATTCTGTATTAACTAAACTTGAAAAAGAAAAATATTTTGACTTATTAATAAACACTTTGATCGACTCACACACATGTTGTGTGTGCTTCTTGGACTACTTAGATTTCCAGGAATGTCATTGTTGTATGCCTGTATTAAAAACGAGCGCTTCATCTGTGAACAGCGCAGAACCCAGATGAGGAGCTCATTGTCAGCATCGCAATTAGGTTCATCCAACTATCTGACCTAAATTGATTATCACCTGTCCCATTTTAGAATTCGACCCATCTAAGCACGTCCATAAATTGTCCTCTCCATGGAATTCGGCTTCTATTAATCACCTGGCTGCATGCAGTTCGAACTGTTCTATTTCCATGGCAGAACCCAGCATCTCCACATCGATTTCCGCCCTGCCAAATGAATGACAGGTCATTTTAATATAATTATTTCACATCATTGATTATTTTATTACACAGAGTACCTGATGTGTATCAATAATTTATAATAACATTTATTATTAATAATGCCTATTTGAGCACATTTTCACCCGGCCAATAACCACTGCATGACGGTTCGGTACTGCCACACAGGTCACCAGTTCGCACTCATAGCGATGAATGCATTGACGAGCCCCCCTCTGGAGTTGATGGACCGGCGAAGGATTGCATTCGCAGAAGTGCGGGTACGACCCATTTGAGACGGATTTAAAATGCAACGCAATACTCGCGATGCCGAATGTGTCTCCACCAAAGCCGGAATGTTCCAGGAGCCATCAGTGTAGCAGCAGCGGGTGCTAAATTGAGGTCCATTTTCCGCCTCAACGGGCCCGCGCTCGCGTTGGTGGTGGCAGTCAGTGGTTTGACTACGGCTGTGATGGTGAAAGCAGAAAATTGATGGCTATTTATTATTAAATGAGTGCATAAATTATTGTCCGGTCACAGCTGCAGCTGGACGAATGATGGATTCAAGACGCGTTTTTTTTTGGAGTGGGAAGCTCCACGGTAGGACGATAGAAGCTATTGCCGTGCTGTTGATGGTAGCCGAATTCCGGTGCACAACAACATCAAACGGGGGAACGGAGTAGCGGGAAAAAATCGCAATTTTACGATGCTAATGGAGGAGTTTGGGTTTATGTAATATTAATATTCGGCCATAGATAGCATCGGATAAGTGTCCGCGTCGGACCCTTCTTCAAATGCTACGGTGGTTCGGGTCACTCTTCCTGATTTGAGCATACGGCAAGGGAAATGTGCAAGTTGTTTCTTTTCGAGGGGTTGTTTTCGGGAAAAGGGGGACCGAAAACAATGGATGCGTGCTGGGGAATGCATAAATTTAGGAGATGATACACCATAAGTATTTTTACACCAAGCGGGGTGTACGAATAGTTCATGAAATAAGAAATTTGTTTTCCAATATTTTTATCAGAAATTTTATTTCCATTTACTAAACACATTTTTATTTTCATCACAACCCTCGCCGCGATCAATAGCTTTCTTACAATCACCTACCCCCATCAGATATCAAAGCAAACAGACACACGCAACACCTTTGTTATGAGTTCTCTCTGTAAAAGACAAACACCATGTCGGTCGCTTTGTGCTTCAAATTAAACACTTTTGCTTCAACCAGAGACGGAACGAACTCGGTGGAAAGTACACACAGAACTTTTCATCAAAAACATGTACACCCACAGCCTGATTTTGCCATTCATCAGAAGTGAGACGGAAAATGAACTTTTGTGTTTAGCTGTCAATTCGTTTGATTTAGAAGACCGCCAACGACGGATGTGGGACTATAGCCAACGAAAAGACTCCACTTTTCACTGTTTGTTTTTCACGATGATGATGATGATGATGCGAGATTACAGTCTTGAGCCAAATCCAACCTTAGGAAGGCCATCAGATGGAAGAAAGATGGGAAAAGTTTTCCAACCGGGAGTCGAGCTTATGTTTTTCATTCTCAACCAGTGCTTTTTTGTGTTGGCTTGATTAAGTGGCTTTTTGAAGGGCGTGTTTCTTCGTAGGAGTTCGATTTATTTGAAGAGTTTCTTGATGAATTGGTAAGTTTTTCCAGTTGAAAGAATCAAATGAAATCAACTGATCAAAAAAGTTATTCGAGGTGTATTTCTAGAAATGTATGGCGTTAAAATTGAGACATTTTAGTATTAAATTAAAAAATTATCAAATTATTCTGGAAAAAAAATTAGTTTAATTTTTTTGAAAAGACATGGGAAAAATAACAAAAAAAAACAAACAACTCAAAAAATTACAAACCATCGCACACTGTTGCCAAGGGCGCAAAAACGTGATCGAAATTGTTTTGATACCAAAAACTAAGTTGTTTTGCTATAGTTTCTTCAGCAAAGTCTTTTCATAAATTATTCTTCAACTAAGAAGATGAAAATTTTCACCCTATTAGTGAAGTCACCTTAAGTAAGACAAAAAAAAACTTAATTTGGCAAAGTTATAGCAAATTTTATACGAATCAGCTTTTCCGAAACCTGTGTAAATGCAAATATGTGGAGCTTTCTATTGAACATCCCTTAATTCAGTTTTTTTTAGTATTACATCACGTGGTGATTTTCTGCATATATGAAATGTTTAAAAATATAAATTTAAGAACAGGTGTCTAATCGACTGCGCCTTTTAGGGATTGTATCGAAAATAAACTGGCAGCGCATATGATTCACGCACACATACACGCGTAAGTCTATCGGTATGAGCCTGGTGCTCAGTGGTGCTCAGGTAGATGCTTGCAGCGGGCCAAAATGAAATTTTGCGCCAATGCCACGGGCCGCAATGAGTTATTTTTAATGGCTTAAAATAATTAATAAAAAACAGCTTATTTTGAGGACACGTTACTAGTAGATGTACCTGAAATGTAAAGCAATGCTCTTTCTTCCAAAATAAAAAAAAATACAAACAACAAAATGTAGATTTATATCACATTCAATTTATTTGAAAATCAATAAAAAAAACTTATCGCATTTTAATACATAATTCACTTACACTTTTCTTGAGCAAGCTTATCGAGATCAGCCTTCATGCTAGAGCTGGAAATACGCAATGAATTGTCCAAATGTTCATCACTTACCTTATTTCTTGCTTTTGACTTTACTTGCTTCATCACGGAAAACAGTTGTTCACAAGTGTATGTGGATCCAAACAAAGAAGCTACGAAAAGAGCATGATTTCGCAGCTCTGGGAAGCGCTCTTCCGGAACAAATTTGGCATAGAACTCCAACAAATCATGTCGATCAAATTTTTCTCGCAGTTCCGTGTCGCACTATAACTCAATTAGTTCCATTTGGATATTATCTGGGGCTTGTTCAGCATCAACACTGAATGGAGCAGAAAAAAGTTTTAGAATTTTGTCATGCGCTTTGAAATCTCCAAATCTACGAGAAAAATCATTTTTCATTGTTTGGAGTGCGTCAACGTATTTTTTAGTCAACGTCACATTGCATTTTCCGAGAGTAGGGAAATGGGCAAAATTTAGAATTTTCATCTGTTTCTCCCACAACACGAGTTTGTTTTCAAATGTACTGATTTGATTAAACATGCTGTGCACCAATTTGCCTTTACCCTGGAGACTTAAATTCAAATCGTTCAGTCGCGTTGTAATGTCAGTCAGGAAAGCCAGATCTGTCACCCACTCCGCATTATCGAAAAACTTCACTGATTTACCTTTGCTCTCCATGAATTCGACGATTTCTTTCCGAAGATCAAATACGCGTCGCAGCACCTTTCCCCTGCTCAGCCAACGTACCTCAGTATAATATGGTACGTCACCATATTCTGCATCCGTGTCTACTAGAAGAGCCTGAAATTCTCGATGGTTCAATGCGTGCGATCGGATGAAATTAACTATTTTGATGACATCTTTCATGACATCTTTGAATCCCACGCTTTTGGCGCAGAGGTTCTCCTGGTGCACGATGCAATGGTACTGGGAGAATTGCTCTGAAACTTCTGGTGTCAATTTTCGAAGATGGGCAATTGCACCTTCATGTTTTCCTATCAATAAACATTTTTTTTTTTCAGTAATAAAATGATTAAGCACAGAGAACAGACAAACAAGCTCAAACATAATTCATAAATAAATAAATAAATTTAAACATACATAAATGTATGAAGAAAAATACCTAAAATTTAACACCATCCTTGGTACTAAATTTTCCAAGGTCGTAAATCTGATAAAGCTGAATATTTTGCATCAATTTGTATGCAACCCTTCAAGTAAGAAGTAAATAAACTTACGGCCTGATACCAGCGCCAAATACATCAAATGTCCATAATAAAAGTGATAATGCCAGTACTGTTAAAAGGCGACGTTCAAAATAGCACAACATTTTAGGCAAGAATTTTAAAGAGCTTGCACGTTTTTACACTGCGGTATAAGCTTGAATAATTTAAATAAGATGGAAAACAAAATACATACCACACATAGCGGGAGCTCCATCGGTAACAACTCCGGACATTTTCTTCAGCGGTAGATCAAACTTTTCTAGAACAGCGCACAGAGCATTAAAGATATCAATGCCCTTTGTCGTTCCTTTCATGGAGAAAAGGTTTGCCAATTCCTCAGTCACCTCAAATTTCTTAGATATGCCGCGGATAAAAACTGCCAATTGAGCTGTGTCAGATATATCCGTGCTCTCATCCAGCGCCACTGAATAAAATTCAAAGCTGGCAACTTTTTCCTTCAAACTCAACACAAGATTTTCAGCAATGTCTTCAACCCGCCTGGTGATGGTCGCCCGCGACAAACTTACTTCGCAAAGATGCGACTTTTTTCGGGACAAATCATTTGAACCACAGCTTCCATACATTCCTTAAAAAAACTCGCCATCAGAAAATGGCTTCGAATGGGAAGCGAGTTTTTCTGCGATAATGAAACTTGCCTTTGTGCACAACTCGTTTTCTTGCTTTCTTCTCACAAAAAAGTTTTGCTGGCTATTCAAATTTCCCCTGAACTCAGCACATTTATCAGCCCGCGCCACACCGACATATTTATCCATTTTTGACGCATGTTTCGACTCGTAGTGACGCTTCACATTAAATTCCTTCATAACTGCAACAGCTTCGTTGCAAATAATACACACCGGTTTTTGATTAATGCACGTAAAGAAAAACATTTCAGACCACTTCTCCTGGAAAACACGTCCTTCATCAGCCACTTTCCGTTTTTTGCTAGTGCTGGCTTCCATTTTCACTGAATAATTGCTCGAAACTTCTCAGAACTACGCACGCGACTACAGAACGGAACCAATTGACAACAGACACTGAATGGTGAAAGTGAATGAACCTGTGGTTGCGGGAGCGAAAATATGACTGCATTCTCTCTTTCTTTCTATCCCGCCTTTTTGGTCATTCATCATCTGTGTAACAAGCACGGTAAAAATTGTTCACATAAAACTATGAGAATCACAATTATTGCACAATAAGAAATGTAGCTCAAATCGAACAGCAAATACATATTCAATGAAGTTCTCATATTTCTCAAATGCTATCGCGGGCCGCATTTGCCGCCTCGGCGGGCCGCAGGATGAGCACCACTGCTATAGATCATTGCACGGTGTCGTCATCAACACATTTTTGACAGTTCAGGGAGCTTGTTTACGTGGACTTAGTAATTTTTCGGTGGTTTCCATTCATGTGTTCGCAAAAGCTGGCTGCTCAAAAAATGACCAGGACGTGCGTTTTAAAAAAGTGCGAATCATTGAAAAACCGGAAGAGATGTCGTTTTTTTAAGTTTCCATCAGAATCTAAAAATCAACACTTGAACGCTTCGAGTGCCAAACCAAGAAAACTATGGTTTGATGCACTGAAGCTGGCCCAAAAATATCAGTGGAAATTCAAATATTTTGTCTCTCTCCATTTTTGCTCAGGAGCGGTTCCATATCATTTCAGCAACGAGTAATTTTCATATATTTTGATTTGCATGAAACCTTGCATACACGTTTTTGGGGAAGAAAAACGCCGTTTTGCATACTTGGTTCGCCATTTTGAATCTAGCCTTACTTATGAGAAGGGCCTATGAAAAATGCACATGATATCTTCAAAAAATTGTATGTCGGAAACGTTTGTCCGATTGGTTTGGTGTCTTCGGCGAAGTTTTAGACAATTGTTGGTGCTATATGGAAAAAATATGCACGGTAAAAAAAAATTTGGTTTTTGTGTTTTGAACTAAAATATAGATTTTCCCTTATAAGTGACCTGTCAATAATTTTTTAATTATTCTTATGTTATAGCTGACTTAAAATGCTATCTAGTGCACAGTGAGTTGTTCTGGAGAAAAATAGGTTACAATGAAAAAAAAATTTAAAAAAATTACAATTTTCAAAAAAGCTATTAAAAAAGTCAGAAAAGTTTGTCATCTAATTTTATGAAAGAACATCAAATTTGCAAGCAAATAGTACTTCGGTAACATTTTTCTAAGATGCACCGTTTAGAAGATATTACTGATTCAATATTGATTTTTGATAACTTAATAAGTTTTGGCCCTTTTCGGATGTACTCCGTGTTTTTCAGTTTCAAAGTATTTTTTCGGAAAGATTGTTCAACTCTACCTATCTTCCAACAGTCTTTACCCAGCATTCGTGATTTCTACCGTGAGCTGTATAATAATGTCTGACTCGGTTCTGAATTAATCCAGTATCTACCAAACAGTAAATGCAGAAAGGTTGCTAGTAGCATAGTGATTATAGTAATTTCAGCTCATAATCCTGTGCTTTTAGAACGAGATTCAGTGTTGTTTGATAACATAATAATTTGTAAAGGAAAGTGTAACACGTTTTGGGTGCAAAGGGTAAGTTTAAATACACATTTAATTATATGTTTTGTGATATTTTCGTACAAAACTAACAATTGGAAAATATTTTCTATGTTACAGATTACAAAATGATGCAAAATAAGATGTATTCGCCCATTCAAGAACTATTCAGTAGTTCGAAAGAGCTGCGATATCCGACGGATGGTATCATCCGAGGAATAGCAACTATTCGTGTTTCACCTATAGATTTAGGTAAGGTTAAAAATGTTCACTATCCTGAAAAAAAGTGTGAAATCGTCAGAAGGTGTAGCGAGGAAATCTTTTTAAATATGACGCTAAAACAGAAAAGGCAAACGAGTTTGATGAAGTCATAGAAAATATGAAAATGAAATTTTTAAGTTCAGCCACAAGGCAGAAAAACTATCAATTTTTTCATTATTGCCAAAATCATGGGCAGTACAAAAAATTGTAGACGAATTTAAAACCAGTAGAAATATGGCATCAG
>JASCZW010019570.1:0-13556 GCA_034211315.2 Aedes japonicus
AGAACACTAACGGCGACGACATAGTAAGGAGGGAAGGAAAGAGTGCGCGTCAGCGTGAGCGTGGGCGTGCGAGCCGTTATAGTAGGTGTGAGTACAAAATGCTTGGGAAAACGCGTACACCCGTCATAGTAAGCGCGTTGGGAAGCGTTCATTTTAGAGTCAAACCATTCTGCCAAGTGTTTTCACGCGCGTGCACCCGCTTTAGCCACCGAGTTTAATCGAAATGGACGTTGAAACTTTAATTTTGCTCGTAACACAAACAAAATTGCATTAAGCTGAACATCGTCAGGGGTGCCTTAATATTAACCCCTGGGTGTGGTATTTTCAACCGCTAAATTATTTTGCATCCATCATCTGCCAAGTAACCACTAAGTCGCAAAAGTGGCATTAATGCAGTTCTATAGTCACATAAAGAACATAGCTAATAGTGCCTAGAGGACCTAGATTGTGTTTGAGTGCCACCCAAAACCCACTCGGCGGTGGATTCGTTCAAACGCGACTCGATTAAATGTTGTGTTTGATTGTAATGAAATCTGAGTATAATCGTGTGAAATATCAAAAACAAAAATAGTTAACATTGCATTATCATGGCTATAGGTTCCTTTTACATGTTTCGTTAGAAGTCACAGCATACAAAACCGCTACACTATGTCATAGCACGCCTTTTTTGACGCTTCCAAAAGCTTCACCTCAAGCGATAAACACGCTTTGCTTGACGCCCCTCTGTACTATGTCAGCACCCTAAGCCTTGTCCACACAACTCAGCGCAACCTTCGAGCAGGAACCATCACAGAGAAACACCACCCATTATTGCAATATTCACCCTCACTAAAGCTCTGCCTTTATACATCTTATAGCATTGCCACCTTTACTGACTCATAGAACGCTACACACTCACGCAATCTCACATTCAAGCAGCTCTTTCATTCTTTTCACGCAAACCATTATACTCACCTTGTTACGAAAGCTATCCTGTCCAAACCTTCTTTCTTCTCCAAACCTGCCACTAAAGGCCAGTATCGACCTAAAAGTTAAGAGAGGTTACGGAATTTTATTCAATATTACCAAGCGGAGTTTGGCATCCATATGTGCAATAAGCCATCTGGTAGTATGTATCACGAAAAGTTACACAGCTCGTTTTATAAAGTCAGAAAACTTTCAAGGAATATGGATGTAATGTCGGTTTATGGGTACCAAATTGGGTCTAATCGTGGATGCAAGTTCATTCCATTCGATGGATTTGTTATTAAAAGTTGTCTAGGTACGTTTTTTACAATTTTTTATTCAGGCGTTGCCAGCTTGGTATTCGCTCTACTCCAAAAGCAATTTCATAAATCAAACTAAACTTAAACTGCTAAAAACACTTGGGTAATTTAAACGTATGGATTTAAAGGCACATATGGAATCAAAACATTAGAATTCACTCTACACAGATGTTCTTCCTTTAGTTTATGTTAAAATGAGCCATATGAAAAACATTCAACCGAAACTCAGACATTTGTATCGTAAATGTTACCAATAACAACATTTTTACTACGCTTTTCATACAACAGGCCATAGTTAGGAACATAGAAGAAAAACATGTCCCTAACATTGGGTCTATGGTTTTCTTGTTAAATCATTGTTATTTTACCTATGTGACCTGTTAGGTTTATAGGTTTATAGGTTGGTTTATTTATTTGGTTTAGAGGTTCAATTTCGGCAAATTTAGATAATTCGAAGATCGTGTAGATAATCTGTTCAGCTTAACCTGTAAAGCCATGGTGTCTAAAAAGTTAAGGAAATCGAAAATTACGTGGAAGTGAACTACTATAAATTGATTAATCATGTCTCAATTGATTTGAAATAAATCGGTCATGCTGATAGCAACATGATTTTGTTGATTATCGCCGAAATAATGACATATTTGATACATCGGCCGAATCAAGGTGCTAGGCTAACATTACATCCCGTTACCCTATTATGTCA
Source organism: Aedes japonicus (assembly GCA_034211315.2). Classification (NCBI taxonomy): domain Eukaryota; kingdom Metazoa; phylum Arthropoda; class Insecta; order Diptera; family Culicidae; genus Aedes; species Aedes japonicus. The sequence goes on from JASCZW010019570.1 coordinate 1,969, forward strand.
AAATAACATACACTCCCGTTTTATTTTACTCAATTTTTGAGTACAATTGTATACTATCTACTTTTCTCACACGAAAACGTTACTCAGTTTTCGTTAAAAAGTGGATCAACTCAATTTTTGAGTGAATCCACTTTTTACGAAAACCCGGATCCAGCGTCGGCATGATTCAATGAATCAAGAAACGGAACCTACAAAAAGCAGAAAATCGCCAAACAGGGTGCAGATCAGAAGCAACAAGGGCCCGGAAATTGTATTCGCGAGTTTTGCAGTGATCGGATGCATGTATTTTGATGGACGACGAGATCTACGTCACAGACGACTTTAAACCCCTTCTAAGTCCACAATATTACACTGTCGTCGTAGGGAATGATGTAAGCGATGCAGACAGGTCAATTAAAGTGGAGAAATTTGTTCGAAAGGTGCTGGTAGTGGTAAGGGACATGTTCCTGCGGTATGAAGTCTACCATTTTTTACACTACCAGAACAATCAATGCGGGAGTTTCTGCAGAAAAGGTTGTTGTATCAGAATCATAGTATTCTTCCACTATTTTGACTGAATTTCTGGATCAACAATGAAAAGGGCCCATCAACATTTGTAAACAAACACTTCTGAGCCCCTCTTCTCGCAAGCCGTTGGCTATACACGCAAACCTACAGAATCGTCGTGTATGAGAAACTTCCCTCTACATGATGATGGTATTGGTTTGCGTGGGTGGCCTACGCTTTGCGAGGAAATAGGCTTAGAAGTGTTTGTTTACAAATGTTGATAGGCCATTTTCTATTGTTGATCCAGATTTAGTGTCGACGCGATTACGCCAAAACAACTCTCAATTGGCTACAGTGGAAAAGCGTATAATTCGTTGAGAAAGACAGCAATCTGACAAACTGCCCTTAGCTTCGGCCGGTTTTGGAGCGATTGTGAAGAGGGTCTAGAAAGAGAATTGTAAATGAGCTGAGAGTTTGACGATGTGCCGAAAACGTTAGGTCCAAAAAAGGCTTTTTTAAATATGCCGGACAGAAGCGTTTGGTTTGTGTCTGAAAGCTTCAACAACCCTTCTGTCGTCTTCATCGAGGATACTGTTGTTCACTTTGTTTTTTCCAGCACTCGGAACAGACGGTCTCTGTGACGTTTGATGACGCGGGAATTTCACGGTTCCCAACTTTTACTTTGATGGGTTGTGCGTTTGGCAGTGGCTCAACTGCACTATCTTAAGAGATCCATGTGGCGTGGTCCTATCATTTGGCGTGTGTATCAATTTGTCTCAGTCCAGACTTACCTCATACCTCGTTCGCCGAGCACCGCTTCTTTGAATTTTAAATTTCGACATGTGATCCCTCACGATAAAGTCCACGAGCGGGCCGCTGTTTCTCCAGTTCAAGTTGGTAGTCCAAGAACTAACAAAATAACACGGCATGTGATGCGATTGTGCTGAAAAAAGAGAAAAACCGGTCATCACTCACCCACCACCAGCGAGAAGATTTATGGAACGGTGCTCGATTTCTAAGACTTGTAAATTTTCTTCCGTTGATTGGGCCACCCAATCTTAGATTTATCGCGCCGGCAAAAAGAAACAGAGTCAGCACACTGACAAACATACATAACATAAAATATTTCACAGTGCAAAATATCGATGAAGAATTAATATCGCCATCTGTTGAGTACATTGCGAGACTGTAGGTGGCAGTACAACGAACGAACAAGTATTTGAGCTAATCGTTATATGCGTGCACCTTATGAGTGTTATGTCTGTTTGTCTGTGATCAATGTAAAGGTAATAGTTCTAGGGAAAACAGTCAAAATGTCGAAAGTAACATTTGTAAACAATGACTTCTAACGTATTTTTCTGGGATCTGCTTGTTCCCACAAACAAAATAACATCAGAAACAGATACACGGAGTTATTACCTTCCCGTCGGTAGTAGTTGTAGATGTTAGCAACCTGGCATTTCCAGGAAATTTACGTTTTAAGTCATTGTTTACAATTGTTACTTTCGACCTTTTGACGATTTTGTCTAGAGTTTTTAGTTGACATACAATCAGGCAAATAAACCAAATAATTTCATAAGCGTAAAGGGTCACCCACAATTGATACGTTGCGGATGCCTTGACGTAAATTTGACAGAAAACCTATAGGAAAACCGCATCCGCAACGTATCAATTTTGGGCCAGCCATAACTTATGAATAAATTTTGTTTTGCACGACTCTGTTCTTGTACGCTTTTAGCCTTTCCTGCTTACAAGCAAATAGATTTGATTGCAGGTACAAACATTTGTGTCATGTTTTCGTAAAATATAATGAAACAAGCTCACTGTGCAACACTAAGTTGAAATCGAACCAACGCATCAATATCAGATGCGTTGGTCCTTTGATAATTGAAATCTGTGCTGATTTGTAAGATTGCCGATTGAATACATATGTATGTAGCTAGGTTCTCAAATAGGATGGGCTGCGTTTTAATTGAATGTTTGCTTACTGCAAGGATTAACTTGTACAAGAGTACAACAATAAAACTAATAGGAACCTAATGCGAACATTATTTTGATTAGAGCTTACCGCAATCAAAATAGTCAAATGTACATTCTAACTCGGCAAAAAACCGATCTAACAGGTCGGTCAGGTCCATAACTGTAGGACAGGGTTAAAGTCCCTCTTAAAAATAATAGAAGCAGAAGGTCCATAAAGGTCAGTTCCACTCTACAAATGCAAATGCAATAGGTCCTTAGTAACAAATGTATCAATTATACACGGATACACATTTCGTCCATTTAAATTAAAAATATCGATGTTCAACTTAAAACATAACATTCATTTAAAGTTAATAGAAAGCATGTTTCGAACGGAAATAACAGTTTTTGAATCAAATTCAAGGCATGATAATGAAAATTCAAGGCATGATAATTTCAACAATATATTCATTGGGTAGGTCAATTTGAGTGTGTATTTCCATCTTCAGAACGTGAGGCCGAGGCAAAGTTTCGACGCTCGCAATATAATCCAGTCATCATTTTTATCGGTAGGTTATTTGCTCTATTCAAGTATTGAAACTTTGAGCAAACTCCAAGAACCTGGAATCTTCAGAATTCAAGCCAAGTCCAGAACTTAGATACCCAAGATTCATAGTATAAATAAAACGAATTTAGAACGCAACCATTTACATCCAAAATTTGTACGTTTGTACCTATAATTGACATGTTTAAAATAAACAACATGATTTTTATATCAAACATCGATGTCACTTGATTTTAAACATAGAATATATTTGAAATAAAGCAAGTTTATGTATGTAAGATGGCAAACAGTCAACATCGGCATATATCCGATTGATGTTTACCAATTGTCAACGTGTTACTCCTAACCATCTTTACTCAATTTTGGGTAGCCATACTTCCGACGAATTTGAGTCCATCGTACTCAAATTTGTGTTGTTTAGAAATAGCGTGTGACGAGGGAAGTCCACGTTCAAATTCGGCTACCCAGTGTATGTACACGGAGAACTCAAACTATCCAAAATCAAGTGTGAAAATTAAGTACTCTGATATGACTACTATTTTGGATATAATTTTGTTCTCACTGGTAGGTAGTTTTAACTCAATCCTGAAGTATGATTGAAAAAGTTAATTTTACCTACAGCAAGGTATTTTAAGAGAAGAATGTTTTCAATGTTAGCAAGGTATTTTAAGAGAATTAAGTTCCAATATTGAGTGTTGGGCTGTCTCTTTGTTTTGGCTGAAAATTTTTGACGGCCATTCAATCAACAATGGTGGAAGGAAATTTTGTTTTTTCGGGCCGTTTCTAGTGTTTAGTTTTAAATTGTCTAGTGTCCAGTTCAAAATTTAACGCGAGTGAGGTGCTACAAATGGTGTGGAGCAATTAAAGAATATTATGGACTCGGGAAGCTACAAAAAATAACCGGTAAGTGTAATTATTTCATTTATTCAGGTGCCTATTTTTATTCCTGTCGCTTTGAAATTTTAGACATTCCTGTATTGATGAGTGTGAAGAAACCACCAATGGCAAGTTCAAGGTGTCGAAGGAACACATTCGCTCACACTCATAAAATTATAACGAGCAAAAAACCAACAATGCCGCTGAAATGTCCCCGGTGTACATAACAAACAAAGAGTGTTCTAATGTACTCGAGAATGTAATCAAATATATTTTGTTAAATTTAAATTCATGTGTTCTATTATTTATAATTCTATTAAATTATAATTAAGAGAATAAAAGTTCACAAGAGAAGATTTTCGAATAACATTCTCAAAAAAAGAAAACTCAATTTTGGATTATTTTTACTGTCGATTCGTTTTTAACAAACAGTTAATTTCACTCAACATTGAGTCTTTCCGAAATACTCAAAGTTAGATACTTCTTAAATAACTTAATTTTGACTGGTTTTACTTGCTGTCAAGATAAGTGAAAATGACTTAATTTTGGATAGTTTGGTTTATCTGTGTATGGAAGAATCCAGGTTGAAAAAAGATGAAGACACCGAGTGGTGATAATGTCAGATTTAAAGCGACTAATTAAAGATTCTAATTAAAAGCGGTTTGTTGTATAATGTAAGAAAAATCCAAAACTACTCAATAAAGACATTTTCAGCAAAATAAAAAATAAATCAAAATAATGCCCCTATTATGCAGTTTAGGATTTTTCTTACATCATACATCAAACCACTTTTAATTAAAATCACATTTGAATTTATTAGAAGCATTTTAAAACGTTCGTCCTATACTTTAACATGGGAGCTGTTAAATTTATCACCACTCGATGTCTTCTTCTTTTTTCAACTTGGATTCTTCTATTGTTAAAATTAACATGCTTCGAATTTGATTTAGAAATCTTCATTTTCATGCGAAACATCCTTTCTATCTCGAGTAATTCATGTTAAGAGCCTAGAATACACGAGAGCCTAGAAGAGCCTAGAATACGTTTAATACATGCTCACATATGCATCGTCTGAATCAAGGTGAATTTAATACTTCAGGTGGTCTATTTTCTTCAGTTGGTCTATTTTCTTCAGTTGGTCGGAAAGACGGGTGGAGTAGCGGGGTATCAAATGAGATTTAGCAGTGGAGCGAAAGAGTAAGGAACACTCAATATTGTATTACGCACATAATGACAGCTACTTATTGCAATTTTGCCTTAGAGTGAAGAGTTCTAAATGAATGTAAACGGTTTGGGCTAAACGTTTTGTCTACAAACATTAGCACGTGCTTCCCCCCTCCCCCCCCCGAAATATTGGTAAACAAAACCGTGCAGCCTGACGCATCATATCCCATGGCATAGAACACAGGCCTGAGCAGTGTCAAACTAATCATCTCCTTTACTCGTTTGTTTTAAAATGGAACTGCGAGTTTGATATCACAGGCACTATTGCATAGGTGTAAAAGGAGACAGCTTCAGTCTGCCAGACCAGTATTTTACTTGATATGGATTGTATTAGTATGCGTTTAAACATGGCTGAAATTCTCATATACAGTATTGAGACCACCTGAAGTATTAAATTCACCTTGGTCTGAATTACATTTCTGTAAGCGAGAGGAAAAAAACAAAACAATCGATTCGTGTAAGTGGTGTCAGATATGAATTTACACGCTCAAAACTGCCTTCTTCGTTTTATTACTGTTTTTCTACGGAAAAGTTACTCAGTTTTCGTAGAAAGTGGAACAACTCATCAATTGAGTTGTTCCACTTTTTACGAGAATTGAGTAACTTTTCCGTGAGAAAAAAAGGGACAGCAATACAAATGAAAGAGAGGCAGTTTTGAGCGTGTATCTCTCGTGGTTGCGAGTGTGTTTGAAGTGTGGCGGATTATGTTTTGACGTAGACTACGTCTTACGGCAAGGGTAGGGTGTCAAATGAAAATCTAAAATATTGCGACCGTCACGAAAAACCGTACGTTTTGTACGCGAATAACTCAAATAATCTACGATAGATTTACATGATTTCTTCTACAATCGGTCGGAAATTTTACCGCGCTCCAATTCAATTGTCAAACATTATTCTCAAACAATAGTAAACTATTGAAAATAACGCAAATATAAGGTGATGTCTTATAATGTCATATTGCAAAGTAAATTTACCAAATTTCCTAACACAGTCTTCAAATCGAAGCAAGGAACGTCTTGCATCATCTTCTTCGTCTTTGTATTAGAGAGGGACTATAACCATTCATATCATTTGTCTCTTCATGTACGTCTCGCATGCAGCTGAGAACGGCATAGAAGGCACACTTAGGAAAATTTTTCCTCAGTCGTTTGGCAGCATTGAAGCTGTGTGGAGCTGGTCGCTGGTCGCAGCTTTATTCGTCTCGCAGCGGAGTTGGTCGCAGAGGCAGCTGGTGGTGGTTAGTACTGAGGCTCGCGATGAGGTAAAATGGGTGATTATGGGGGCGCATAGCCGCCATCTTATCTCATCGTGGCAATTGTTTCACCGCGAATTCGAAAACGCTGCGGTCTGGTGGAAAGCGTTCTTGGGGGAGATCAGCAGTAGGTGGAAATAATCTGTCCTTTTGAGGACAATGAATTAAAATAAAAGAGTTGTTTATTAAAGAACTAATCGTAAATTTAGTTCGGTACTCTTTACTGTTACCCAGCTGGTTGGCGCAATCCATAAATTGATAATCTGTCTATTTGAGGACAACCAATTTGATTGAAAGAGTTGTTTATACAAGAATTAAACTTTTATTTCATTTGATTTGTGTGCCTAATACCATGGTGCCGATTTGTTTGCTGCAACTGCAAAAACGCCTCCATGGAGGGCGAGCCGTAGGATAAATTTTACCCAACTGGTTGGCGCAACCCACTTATAAATAATCTGTCCTTTTGAGGACAACCAATCCAGTTCAGAGAGTTGTTTATATAAGAATTAAATTAATATTTTGTTCGGTTTGTGCGCCATTTAATCTAGTGCCGATTTGTTCGTCACGACTGCAAAAACGCTACTGTTTGCGGGAGAGCCTCCATGGAAGGCGAGCAGAACAATTCTCCGTCGGTGAAAAAAAATTCCTAGCTGGTTGGCGCAACCCACGATGAATCATTAAATCAATTCAATTTCTAATTTATGAGAGTTATTTGAAAAAGAGTTTATCTTACATTTCGGTCGATTGGCAGTCATGTTGGATTTTGCCAAGTCGTTACTAGGCAACAGTGTGCTATACAGTGGATCCATAAAATCAGTGAATATAAATCAAAGCCTGCCGGTGCTTTGATTTATTTTCACCGAAAAATCCTACCAGATAAAAATCCATCTTTGCTACTTTCAATTTTGAATCTTTGCTACTTTCAAACCACACAAATTCTCTATCACGGACACCATTTTCGATGTTGAACATGATATCCCGAACCAACATTCTCTGTAAATTCCAATTAGTAGTGTGTAATAAACAGTTGTTCTGTTGTGTTAACGATTCGCGTTGGATAGAGTCCTACCTCTAGGAAGAAAAACGTTTTGAGAAACATAGTGAAAGAAAGTGAGAATGCCTAACCGATTTGATCCAGATCCCTTGCGCAGATTCAGGAAGTGCATAAGGAGCGAACATACGGGAAATCCTCCAAAACGACCGTGCACCGATGCCAAGCGAGCTCGTAGTTATCAGGCGAAATTGAAAGCAGCAAGAGGTAATGCTTTGCCAACAACTAGTTGGGACGCTGGCGAAGGTCCTTCAACTCGAGGTAGGAAATTGATATTTATTAAATTTAAATCAATTTGACAAAGTGCATGTCATCATAGCAATTGAATATCTCTCTATGTCATCGCTCCCTGTTTTAATAAATTTCAACATAGTATTAATTGTATTCTGGTGATGACATGCGCAGCATGCTTTTACTGCATATGAACCTACAAATGATATCGATACAACTAATACGCTGAACACATTTTAATGCGTGATTATTTTCTCAGGTGTTTATTTTATATTTATAAGAATTTTTCATACATTCACCAACCTTTTCTCCCATACCCATTGCAAAGAATAATGATATTTTATAAAACTCACTTCTGCGAGATCTAATATATTTATATATATTTCAATTTCCTTAACGTTTGAGCCATAATGGATTCCCTAATTTACCTGACCTTCACATAGAAACATGAATAATTATTTCACAAGAAAACCATAGACCATATTTTAGGTACGAATTTAACCTTAAATTCCCAATTATGGCTTGATGTATTCATCACATAGTAAAATGTAGAATATAAAAGTTTTCAATGGAAAACTAAGAGTGAGCGGTTGTGTATTTTTCGAAGGGCTTATTCACACCACACCTATATAACTAAATGAATATAGTGTGAATTTTAATGTTTTGAAATGGAATGGCCGATTGATTATATGAGAAAGTCATTTAAATGTTATAAAGTAGCTTTATATTCCGTATAGTATACCGAATATAGCCAAATGTCTGGAGCGATGATATAAATAAATGCCCGGAGCGATGAAATAAACAAACTTTACTGAAATTCGTCCGAACAAGAATCCTTAATGATATCCATATCCATCGAAAGATTTCGACTCAATAATGTTAGTTGGTGACTTTTCATGGTCCAGTACAGCAAACGCCTGGTTAAGCATGTCTTAGCAAAGGTATAACTAGTTGAATATCGTTTCTAGCTAACGTGCGCTACATAATCGACTGAGTCAAGGAACATGTACCCTATAAAATTGTATATAACCTTATAACAACTACAAGATAATTTTTGTTATTTTCTGTTTGATAAAACTTCCTGAACTTTGAACATTTTTAGAGACGCTTACACATCTGAAAATGTTGCAATTTAATATTGTGTTTTCATAACAATCACTAAACCTGTTGGATATTTTCTGATAACGAATTTTATCGTTATTTGATTTCTAGAGTATTTCAATGTTTATTATTACCCTTGAAATCCAGAATTGCTATAATTGCATAAATTGCAAATCTTTGATTCTTTGAAGTTGAATTATGCAAAGGCATACTATAACTCAGATTGTATACAAATGATCCGAATGGCATGGTATTTAAATGGTGAATGTTGAAAAGGAGACAAGGCATCAGTCAAAATATATGTTTGTAGGTACGTATTATAGAATTTCCTCCGCTGCCTGTCGTTACTGAAATCCCCCAAACGATGCAAAGCATTGTTGATGGTTTCGGCGATGGTGAGAATTCTGAGATGCAGGCAATTCAGGCTCAGTAGGACGTACGAATAAACATTTAGTAATGTTAAGCGATTATGATTATAAAAATCAGCACAACTATCATTAATTTATTAATTTTATATTCTCTAATTGATCCTCAACTATCTTCTAGGCCTAAAAGATAGTCCATCGTAAAACGTGCAACCGTGATCGTGTCATCATTTAAACCAAAAGGCCCTTTTCAGGGCCACCAAAGAGTTATAAAGAGTGTACAAGAGAATTTTCCCACGCACTGACTTCATAAAACCAAACGGCTCTTTTCAGGGCCACCAAATAATATCTCAAGAGCGTACAATAGAATTTTCTTACATACTGGCTTCAAAACGCTGGTCTAATGTCCCATAAGAGCCGCACCCGTCATATTGTGACTTAAACTGCTTCTATCGGTAAGGGTAAGCGACCGGCATGAATAATTGAAACCCTTTTAACGCTAATAATAGCCACACAGAATTTCCCTGACATTTTAATGCATCACTTGGTTTAACGTAGTCTACGTCAACCGGTCGTGTCTTGAACACAACCCCACTGATTTTTTACACTACCGGAACTATAAATGCGGAAATCTATCGATCTGAGTGTCTCCAGAAGAGATTGTTGCCTTTATATAAGAAGCATAGTACACCTCCACTGTTTTGGCCGGATTTAGCGTCGGCTCACTATGCCAAAACCACTCTCATTTGGCTTGCGGAAAAGGGTATAGATTTCTTTGAGAAAAATATCAATCCACCAAATTGCCCTCAGCTTCGACCCATCGAACGTTACTGGGCAATCGTGAAGAGGGTCTTCAAGAAGACTGGTAAGGCAGCTGGTGAACATGCAGGAGTTCAAAAAATTAGATCAAGCGTCCAAAATGCGATGCAACACTTGTCCGGAACTTGATGAAGAGCATTCGATCCAAAGTTCGGAAAATTCTTGAAGGAATAACTTAAATTTCATCCGGTCTTCATTATGTTCAAGTTTAACCTCGTACAATAATGGATCAATTTTTTGTATGAATAAAATATCGGTTTTCAACATAATTAGAATTTCATAAGGCTGACTTATGAATGCAATATGTTTCACACGACGTTGTTCTTGTACGCCTTTAAGCTTTCCTGATTACAAGTGTTGATATATAGTAGTGGGCAAGCCATTGGACCCATAACCTCAACGTTCAAGGTTCGAATCCAGGTTAATCTATATTTTTATTTTTTCGACAGCATTATATTTCATAAGATAAATTTAAGAAATTCATACTGATTTCTTAAAGCAAATGACCATAATGCAATCTTATGAATATCGAGAGTTTATTTCGCTGAATGTACGTATACTAGTGCACAAACGAATTAAAATGCGAAAAATGATGCACCAATGACTGCAATAAGAATCCATCGGTTAGTATTTATTATTATTATTACTATTTATTAACGACACTTTACCATGTATGTGGCATTCGTGTCGGGGTTTAAATTTAAGAATAATTAATACGTTTGTACATACACAAATTATTTATTAGATTCATCATACATGAAACTTGAAAAAAATCGAAGAGCTTGCTTTGTAGCTTTGGTGATTCCACTTTCGTTTTGATGACTTTTAGCATATTCTTTGGACGCAAGAATTCCTTGCATGCAAGTTGCATTCATCCTGTTACGTAGTTTAGTATTTTTCAGGTTGAACGATGAAAAAATCCTTTCCACTGCAGCCGAGGAGTGCGGCAATGAAAGTAGGGTTGGTATAATTCGTCTGAGAAGGGGAAAAGCAATATCAAGGAAAAGGACTGTGAAAATATCACGGATATCAGAGAGAAAAATATGATATCGTCAAATAACTCAATGGGATTTACCTTCAGGAGAGATGAGTTGAGTTAAGGTAACACCGTTAACGCCAATGGTAAAAAGCAGGTACAGATTGAGTGCATAAAACATTTTCGCCAGGCAGAGACGTACCAGGTGCATGTACTCGAAACGGATTTAGCCTATTTCATGATTAAATTTAGAATCGTCTGAAAAAAAATCTGTAAATCTGAGAAAAAAAATCTGTATGATGTCTGTAGTCTGTATGAGGTCTGTATGGCACTTCAAAAGTCTGTACAAATACAGATATGCCTGTATATCTGGCACCGCTGAAGAGGACTGAACATGCACCAGCTAGTTGACTCTGAATTTGAGTTATTGAAACGTAAACGCAAAAACGCAAGAAAACTGTGCAGAACTCAATTTTGAGTTAGCTAAATTTTAATTTTTTTTTAACAAATGGCGTCAGATAACGAATAGCGTCTCTGTGAATTTGTGGTTCGGAAGTTGATTTTAAATCTTATTCGTAGTCGACAATATATAACCAGCGGCTACATTGAGCAAATAGCAGCCGCTGTAGATGCTTGCGAAAACGTATCGAAAATTAAACGGTTAGCCATTATATCTTTGACAG
>JASCZW010019571.1:0-13554 GCA_034211315.2 Aedes japonicus
CTTCTCATCCCTTGCGCTGAACTGGCTGGTTTGACGTGCTGCAAGGGCTCAGTAGGGATTCCAGGACCCGAAGCTAAGAGCGTCAGTTCCATTTTGGTTATATCACATCAATTATGTTTTCCACTATAGCAGCAGCACATCGATATTGTAGATAAACTATTCTTTGTAATTCCAGGTCATCCAAGGAACTCCTGAGTATTTTTAAATAATTTTAAATATATTTTGTTTTTTTCGGTGGTTATGATAACTTAACTAAGTCCATAAGTAGTCCATGAAAGGGCCCATCTACAATTGCAGCAGGATCACAACTTGTAGATATGTTAATACAATTAAAATTGGTATTATCATTTTATACTATAACATCCCTTCGCTATTTCATCTATATTCTATGCCATTTTCACTGAAAACAAGAAAAAATGTAGGAAGCATCATTTACGACAAATTCTACTCATAAAAGCATTTCCTTATTCACCAAAACTATATAATCTATAATCATTGCTTTCCTGTTTCCCATTATCATTTATTGATCCAGACCAATAAGAGTTATCGGACTTTTTTTTGTCTGGTTTTACTTAATCTATGTTTTTGGCATTATTCATGCTTATATAAAATTTATGTCTCCTAATTGTTTGCTGTTTTCAGCTTTTCCAAGACTATTAGGATATTAAAACATATCTAATCTTTTTTTCAGTTACAAACCAGTGGATAACATATATATATATATAATACTTATGCTTATTAGGTTATTTGACTATAACTGTGAAAACAAATTCTTAATAGTTATTAATTTAATCGAAGCTGCAACAGCGGAAGTCTTTCGATCAGTAGATGACCAGCTAAGTTACGGATATATATATTCGACTATAATTTACTGGCGTGCTCGTATTTTTATTTTACATAATAACGTCAGATTTTTATTGTATGTTATGATAATAAATGATATGATATTATTGCATTTAAATTCATTTGATAAAAATTGCTATAGCACCTGTGAGACTCACTACAAAAAGTTTTTGTGATTCAAGGAAACGGAACAGCACTTCGAAATTTTTGTTTTACTATTCTTCATATGCTATATAATTTCAGATCATCCATGGATATTCCAAGCATTGTAAAATATGTTTGAATAAAATTTTTTTCTCATAGCTACTATATTGTCTTAATTTTCAGGTTAACAAATTGAATTGTTACTATCATTCTTTCATTTACTTACTATATTAAATATCATTATAATAATTTTATATACAATTGAATACTTTATTGATATTTATACCTCAACGAATAACAAGATGACTCTTACATTCCAGAGATACAGTCATCTTTCAGTGATACAAAGTGGTACGAAGCTGCATATTATTATTACTGCCTTAATATTATTATTTCAGCCGGTTAATTAATTTATTTTAACATGGTTATCATAGGCTCGTGAAATCCAACTATTACATATTTTAACTAAATATCCTTATATAATTTTTTGCTCTACTATATATTCATATAACATATTATTATTACATTACATCTATATTTATACAAATATAATAAATACTGGGTTGGGAGGGAGCACCAGGGTATCATCCAAGCTCGAAACTGGACGATGGTTTGATTGATTGCCTGAGTCTAGAGGAAACAAACAGTATGATTTCTTATCCTACCGATTCGAGTGTGGTGTCATGCGAGTTCTACTCCAACAGTTTTAGGGAGAGTGACGCGCCTCTTCTTAACAAGCCATCCTGTAGAAAGCTTAATGAGTATTGCGAATTGTGTTATTCGATTTGTTGGATCATATCGTTAGAAGGAGATTCTTAATTTACCGTGGATTTCGTGTAAGTGTTCTGCTTACGGGTCCACCCTCCGTTTTTGGCCCTTCATACAGCGATAGTGCGAATTCAGATCGGTGGCCCAATTTGATCTTGCTATTAAGTGAGCTGCATCCAAGCCAAGGGCCAGAGGGGATGGTGGCTACCATACATTAAGATACATACATTACCTTTGTATGGATCCCTTCTCATTGTTCAATTCCGGGCAATGAGAAAGCGGACTCGCTTCTTGCAAAGGTGGGCGCTACAGAAGGCGATATTTGTGGATCGACAAATCGCCTTCAACGAATTTTTTCCTATTTTTCGTCAACAGTCACTCGTCAGCTGGCAGTATAAATGGAGTAAAGGAGATTTGGGGCGATGGCAACATTCTCATCATCCCAAAAGGTGTCGAAGAAATCTTGGTTTAGCGGGATGGATGTGGGTCGAGACTTCATTCGTGTCATGAATCTCGCCCTCATGTCCAATCATTATTCTTTGAACGCTCATTTATACCGGGTTGGGCTGAGCGACAGCAATCTCTGTGAGTGTGGACAAGGCTATCAGGACGCAGATCACGTTATTTGGTCTTTAGGGCTGAGCATCGGTTTCAGATCGAGGCTTTATGGTTCGCTTCGGGCTCGAGGTAAGACAACCCAATGTGCCAGTTCGAGATATTTTGGCTGTACGTGATTTGGAGTACATGAACTCATTTATGTGTTTTTGACTAACATTAGCCTGTAGATTGTAGTTAGTTTAACCTGTGTTGTTTACTTTAAGTTTTTTTGTTATATGTAGTATGTGTGTGCGGTGTTTTTTTCTCTTCAAAAAATGTTCGATTAAAAAGAAAACCAAAAGTTGTGTAGTTATAAGTGTTTCAGATAATTTAGAATTTAAATTTAATATGTTATGTAAACCATACTTTAAATTCCCACCCTCTTTCCCATCCGTAATTTGTAATTCCTATTAACCTCGAGACGGCCGCGAGTAATCGGCTCCTCCCTCCTAACTTTAGTTTTAAGATAAATGATGTATAAAAGTATGAAAATTTGGCTCTGTAAAGTAAATTCGATTGAGCCTGTACAAATAAATAATTATTAAAAAAAAAAATTACTAGGTTTAAACAAAGATTTCAAAATATTCCATGAATCTTTTCTCTTGCTTTGATGCATATTGATTTTCATCTGAATATATTCACAACGATTTCATTTAACGGATTGAGAATATCTGTTACGCGCTTCTCTACACCTATTTAAATAGAAATGACATTTTATGAACAGCTTTTCTTTTAAGGCGCAAAAGATTCACATTGTATCAGTTGTTCAAGTGCTTTAATAAAACAAATTGATGCTAATAAAATCTATTCGAACAAGTTTTATACACGCCAGTCAATAAAACTGATATTTCATCTAAAGAACGGTATATTTGTGATCTGGTTCGTACTTCCAAAAATTTTTGAAGAGAAAAAAAAAACTTATGTGAAACTGTTCAATGGTGATCTATGATGAATTTCCTATGTGTGATTATTTTGGCTACGAATCAGTGGATATTCCCTAAGTAAGTTTATTACGCAATCTTTTCAATCTGAGATTTTGGTGTAAATCAAAGATTTCTTGTTGTTTTTTCTCTGAGCTGCCAAGCGCACTCTAAATCTCTAGTGCCTCCAGAAAGCCTATAGCAAACGATACCTTGTTGAATTGCAACAGTTGATGTTCTTTTCTTCCTGATACAAAAAACGTACCTGCTTACGTTTTCGAAATTTTCCAATGTGCGAAATCAACACGACTGTCAAAATCCAGTCTGAACCTCTCTGGCATTCGATTACTGTCAATACATCGTAATCTTTGTCGATGAATAATTCAACTAATACTTAAACCCCCTTTTACTCATTAAAGCAGAAATGCAAAACTCCGCAAAAACAACTACACAATCCCACCAAAGCGGCCCAGCTTTCACTCCTCGAGGCCACAAAAAGAGATCCTTGAACCCGATTTCTCTCTTTCATCCATTTTTTTTTCGCCCCCAACAGGCGTCGTTCTCCTGACACACTTGTGCCGCCCGGTTGAATCCCCTCTCCTGTCAAGGTCAAGTGTGCTATCGTTGCCTTCGTTGGCAGTAGCAGGAAAGGCCTATTGAGAAAGACCGCCTCTTCTCAATCGAAAAGCAACCCTGAATTTTCCGAGCCGGCTTGCTTTGACGATGGTAATGTAACACCATAAAAAGCGGAAGTTCACAAGTAGGAGCAACATCAACCGAAAAAACAACGGCAATGAAAATGTACCATTCTCTAGCATTTTTTCGTTGTTTCCACATTGCTTGATCCCAGAAATAAGAGAAACGGGAAAATCCCCCGGATTTGGTTTGGAATTTCTTTATTTTCATCGTTTGCTGTTTTTTTTTTGTGCGCTCTGACTGCTGCCTGTCGACCACAGATGTTGGCTGGAGTGTGCTTTATGGGCGATGGTGGTTTTTAGCAAACCGCAACGTTATGCAATCGCTACATCTTGTTTATTTCATTCCACTCGACTGGGAGGAGGAACTGCCAGAAGTGCAACTTCCATTCCGTGTTAAGGTTTGATCAAAATCCAATTTCCCGAAAGCCGATCCACCTTAGGTCGTCAAGGGGTGGAAAATCGAAATGGCTGTTGCTTCATTTGCAGCCTTCATGCGGATGCGAACGCTGCGGCCGGATGCCGGAGTCCGGAAGCAGACCGCAGAATTCCGCCCCGCGTGGCACTTTTCTTATTCGATTCACCTTCAATGGGGTGGAAATATTTACTAAATCGTCTTCACTGCCCGGAGCCACGTCCGCCGGCGTCGTTGGTTTGGTCCCGCACCCAAAATAAAACCCCGGTGAACGCACGGCAAAAATTAACTAAATGGAACGGAACATTGAAAGTACAACGGAAATGTGAAAATAAGTATCTTTAGCATTATATAACCAGCAGGTCTTTAGCTTGCTCATTTTGTGAGCCCACCGGCGGGGCAGTTCCGGAATATTAGTTTTCAAGGACCCGGTCTAATTTAGGAACGCAGTCCGCTTTAACGTGAATCGACATTTTTCACCTTCATCGCCATTCTCAAATCAAACCACCTGCTGCTAACTATTTCTCCCGAGACAGGCTCGTCGGGACCTATTCATTGCTTTCCACCATTCTCCTGGCCTACTAACGGGCAGTTAAACGTCAAAACATTTTCGAGAATGAACAGCAGGCCACGAGAAGTTCACAACCTAAAAAAGGGAAACTGCATTTTTTTCTGAGACAATAATCCTGTTTTCTTTCTATAATCAAAACTTGCCTTTAAAACGAAACATTCTAAGGTTTTTTTTGTTAGTCCTTCTTCAGGTGTCGATTGAACCAACCTCAGATTTCAAGGAATTTTGTTTAAAACATTGAGCAAATTGTGGGCATTTTGATTACGAAGAAATCATACCCTATTTAGATGTTTGATAAATTATTAGCAGGTTTACTTTCTGATATATTTAAGCTAACCTATGATGGATTATTAGTAATTTCTGCCCATGAGTCTCAAAACAGAAAAAAAAACAGGCTGAATGGGAGTTTATATAGACTAAAATCTTTTCAGTTACGAAGTTGCTTATGCAGTCTTTCTTTAGCTGGAATTCTTCGTCAGGTTATTGGCAAATTCTGCAAGGGATTCTGATAATGCGGCGCCAGCGGTGTAGTGTTAAGCATGGATACCACTCACCACAGCTGGTCTTGTATGACTTCCAGTCGCCACCGATGGGATTTTTTGAGACGACAAATCTCTGATCACGTCTCAAAATAAAGCCTTTGGTCCCGGCCAATGTGTTCGAGATGTAGGGTTCAGGTCATATTCCCGACGGTCCGAACCAGAAAAAAATGCTCACAAATGAACACGTAAGAATCATTTTGAAGACGGCCATGGGTGAGATCAGTCTGATTATAAATATATAAGTAAAATCTTATTTCAAATAATTCTAAGTACAAGAAATTCTAGCTTTCTAGCTCCCAGATCAAAGCTGCTTTCATGGTCTCTTCAAGGATAATTGCAAACAGCTTTCTCTCATAACTCATTCTTGAATCCAATCCGTATAAAATCAATTAAAGAAGCTTTCAAGGCATGTAAAAGAGGTCTATTTGTCTTATTTATCTCTCCAATTAACCGAGGTCTTACCGCTTTTCTCAGAATAAATACTTATTTATATACAGCAATTCCATTGGAATTTTTTTTTTAATAAAGGTGGCCGTTTTTGCATACGGCGATGAAAAAATAGATTTTTTTCAAAAAATCAACTCTTGAGCCCAGTAAAATTTTTAAAAGTGGGTTTTCAATGTTCGCATGTAACCGGCCTAAACATTGCATCCGGGCTGGTACGAGTGGTACACATACTGTGTGTGTATGCATTTACCACAAAAATGTAAAATTTATTTATAAGACCATATCATCTAATCTAATCTAATCTAGGACTAACGCAGCCAATTCTTGAAGGCATCCTGGAAAATGATGGTTTCTTGAATACATCATTTTTCTTATCATCGGCCAGGCCAACTGCGTAGTATGTGTTGCAGAGAGGATTCCAAGAAATAGAGCGATTCCAGAAAGAACTAAAATCGTTCTACTACTTTTAATCAAGGGAAGGAAGAAAGTGTGGACCTCCCGTACCAAACGCTTCCATGTAGAGTTAAACAGTGTGATAATTTGCACTTTATCGTTGGGAGCATAGATGCTAGAAATATTGGTTTATGCTCCTTTTGCCTGTGGATGAACTTTTGGCATTTGAACCGAAAGCCTGGCAATAATTGCCAAGGTTATAGCTCCTTATCTCGCTGAATGGCTTTCTCTTCATGTCTATTTGTTCTAGAAATAAAATTACTGTCCACTCCTAGCGCTTCGCATGTAGATGAGAAATTATCTGCTACTGACAAACTTCATCAAAGATCGTTACTTCCGCGCATGGGAGAATACTAAAAATAGCAATCAAAGTGTTGTTAATCCTATTAACCTCGAGCCGGCTGCTTGTAATCGGTTCTATGCCCCTGAGGCTCAGAATCAAAGCTTCAGCATGGTGTTGTTTTGTAGCCGCGTCTTTGCCGACTGGGCTAAGGGAGGACCCCTCTAACTTTAGCTAAACTAAACTAAACGATGTATATAAATATGAAAACTTGGCTATGTAAAGTTGATTTGATTGAGCCTGTACAAATAAATGATTGTAAAAAAAAATATTCCTAATCAATACTACTTTCGGCAAAATATTAAATCACAAGGAAAACCATCAAATGACCACGCCAAAATGTACTCAATATTCATTACATATCATATTACGGGGAAAGGGAGGGACCATCAGGGCACCCTAGTGGAATGATTTCGATAGGGAGCATGAGACTGCTTCCTCCCTATTGTAACAAATCGTGGAACGAGGGTGGGCTCTTCGATGCCGTCTATTTGGGTTTATTCTGGGCTCGATTTTAGCACTGTGAGTGTGAAGTTGCTTCTGGATCATCAGAAAACAAATGTGAGTTTAGTACTATTATTGTACAATTTTAACGTGAATTTGATCAATAATTTGTTTTTTTTTTAAATTAGGAAAACTAAAACTTCATTTGTTTGGTGTCAACAGAACTGATACGCTGGCAGCCCTTCCAGAGGAAATGTGAAGTAGACTGAATTCCATACATTGGCTATCTTTAGTCTTTTTCTTCTTACTACTTCGCTGGCTGTATAGATATCTAGAAAGCGAACTATTTGATTATTTTAAGTTATTGTAAGGCATTTAGCAGAATTACGGAATTGAAAGGAGTTGAATTAAGGGGACCCTCCCCTGGATTTGGGCAATAATAAGGCAAAGTTTATATTTTTTTTTGTGGGAGATTGAAAAGGCGTACGAACTTTCGGTTTCGACGAATCAATTCGATTATTATTCAAAATTTCAAGGAGAGAAAAAAATTGTAAACATTCAAAATGGCGGCTACAAAATGGTGATTTCGGTAAGCCTCAGCGCGCAAAACTTGGGGTGACAACTTCAAGCCTGCAGCCTCTTGTAGTGGACAGAAATCAAATCTAGTTATCATTTCTAAAAGAAAATGAAATTATCTACGGCTTGAACTAAATTTCAGATAATTTAAACTTAAACTCATTGCAAAGTGATCATTTGAACTGAAAAGTTTAATTTTTAGCTCCTTTTTTTCATTTCAACCGTGTTCAAAAAATATAAATAATTTATTATTAATGCCAATTTTAAGTTCAAGCCGTACAAAAAATTATAACCTTTCAAACAGTTATTTAATGGAGGGAATCGGATTAATAGTTCAAGCCCGGGGCTTGAAGTCAGATTGAAAAACATGGTTTCGAAAAATCGCCATTTTGTAGCCGCCATTTTGAATTTCCTCAATTTGTTTATCTCTTTAAAATTTTGAATAATAATCGAATTTAATCGTCAAAAGCGGATGTTCGTACGTCTTTTCATTCTCCCACAAAAACAATACAAACTTTGCCTTAATTTTGCCCAAATCCAGGAAGGTCCCCTTAAAGGTTTTGGTTGTGGTTTGAAGGTGAGGAAACTAAGTTAATACTATCAGAGCTTATCTATATTGAATTCACTTGTTTACCAGGTTTGATTGAGATTGAGCTATTGCTCGGAGGGTGGTAAATAGCATTGATCTGAAAGTGCACCTAATTGGAGGTAAATTTCCATAATATTCTGCATTATACTAAATGAATTTCCTTTTTTGCTTGTAGCTATTAGCATGAGCGGCACCTCATTATATACCATTCTTATCGGAACAATTTGTTTACATTTTATTTTAAAAAAAATCGCCGGCGTCGATGGTGTAGTGGGCAGCGTGACTGCAACTTGGCACCCCAGTGGGTCTGGGTTCAATTCCAGTCGACGTCGGTGGTTTTATCTGAGGCGAAAAATCTTGTCATGTCTTCCTTCGGAAGCGAAGTATAGCCGTTGGTCCCGGCTCATATTCATGAGTCGTTAGGTAGGGTCCAGGTGGTGGAATCGTCTCCCTGGCGTCCGTGATTGTACATTGAACATTGTGATTGAACACTTTTTTAAACTATCATTAGTAGATATATACGAGCAAATTCTTTCAAATTGAACTAGAAAAAGCTTTCGACAGATAGCGGCCTATTTCGTCTGCGACGTATAAATTTGTTCAGTGTCGAGTGCTCGACTTCAAGAGGGGATCACAGTAGGTCTTGTTTTTATAGTAGATGTGTTTGTTTGTTTATTGTTATTACAATTCGTGATCTGATCATCACAAACTGTATGGGCATTTGTATTTCTCAAATATATAAGTATTTCTTTTTTGGGAAACCCGGTATAACCCCGGTAAATAGAAAATACGAAAAAGACAAATAGGCCATTTTAATACGCTTTTAAAGTCTCCTTTATTGAGTGTATACGGATTGGTTTCAACAGTTGAGTTACCGTTAAAAACATTTCACACGTGTAATGTGAACATTTTGAACACTCTAAAGATGAATTATTAAGAAAATTTCAACTATTTAAATTGTGTATTGTAGGTATGTGAAAAACAAGAAAGCAACCTACCAGCCAACCACCTTCAACCAACCGCTGACCCGCGACCCATAGATTGTGTGCACCGCTGATTCAGCATGGACATGGATAAATTTTCCACGATTCATTTTCCGGTCGGTTCCGAGTGCGCCTGCAGGCCATGCACGAGAAAGTGTGTGCAGTGCAGATCAGCCCCATTGAAAACGCCACCCACGCCAGTAATGTGTGCGAATGAGCGACTAGTAGCCGACTAGCCACCACCGACCCACCCCGATACGAGGCTTGGAAAACTGATTGGACAGGTGAAAAACGATGCGGTTAATTCGTGGTGGCACTTTTATTTATCACGTTCCCACCGAGTGCGGGTCGGCGTCGTCGTCGTCGTCGTTGAAAGTGACCATCATGGAACCGGAAGCCAGTTCCTAGTTTTCTCTCGCACACGGATAGGTATGCAAGTGGTTGAGCGATTCCTGACCCTGACCCGGATTGCGCGCGGCGGAAACGGCGAACCGATAGGGATCTTGGGCGGCAGTGACATAATTTTTATTTTTTCACCCCCCTTTTTCAATCCGACCGCTCAACTGGTTGCTCGGGAATAGTTTCTACTTCCGCTCCGGTGCACGTGATGTGGCAATGGCTTTTACGGTTGAAACGGCTCCTTCAAGAGAAGAAGTGTAGTGAGAGGATTAAATTGTTTCACTTTTTTTATGGTTACAGTCAAATGGCACGGAAGAGTCAGGTTTGGCACGGAGGTTTCTGTTGGTGTGCTGGTTTACCGAAAGTGAATTGCCGGAAGTTGCTGAGTGCAGTCATATTTTCGTTGTCACGAACGTGTGTTTGGGCAATCAGAGCTAGAATTCGGAAGCTAGAATGCGATGAGCGCATAAAAACGATTTGTAATTGATTTGGAAATTTGATTCGGAAGCTTTTATCGCTGCTTGGCCTTGGAAATTAGGTTATTCAGCAGACACGGAAAGTAGTTTTATTTGGATTTTAAGAAATCTACGGCCAATAACAAAATATTGCGGAACAAAGTATTGACACAACCGATTCAACTGATGGTCGACGCAAACCTATTAAAAATAAATTTTATTCATATAGATACAATGGGTAACAATTACCTGTCTTGCTCACCGTCCACACTTACTACCTCACGAGTCGTCTGTACCCTACTCCGCTGGCGTCCGTCCAGTTTCTGGTACATTCATTCACCTTCATGCCTAACTGAAGTATTATTACTTTAAAAGTTTTGAAAAATAGAGAGATATTAGATATTGTCTTCAAAGTTGGTAGAAATAAATTATTTGTTGCCTGAAAAGAAACTAAATTTAAAACAAAGATACAAGCAGAATCCTTGTAGTCGCCCGGATGTTTGAAGAGCATACCCATTTCTGTGAAAAAAAAAATACTAAGTGAAAAAAAATACCAAGAGTTATTGTTGTGGTCTATCGATGGTTGACTATAACTATGTGTTGGACACTATTGGCTGAAATGAGCATTGAATGAGAATAGTAAGAAACATTTCATTGAATAAATGACTACAATACTCAGTTGTTTATTAAGCTAAAGCTCTGTCGACTGTTCTACTTAATAGCCCCTTAATATTGAAAGGTTACTAATTACTGTCACCCTATATTGTTAGTGAGTACAGAAAATGTTTGAAGGTTGATTTTTGGTTTGATCTACATATAAACAAATCATCTGAAAGTTCATTTCTGTTTATCTCTTCCGCTCAGCTACCCTCAATGTATGCTTCCCTAAGCAGTCCCTCCGCATCCTGTAATAACCTTACTATAAATTCACAATCCACCGACTCCAAATCACGAAAGAAATTTCCGGCGCCTAACATGCAAGAGGGCGTAATGTTACAACTTGGAAAAATTGTAAAAGAAGTCGATAAATCAACCCTCTCAGATTTAACGCTAATATGCTATTATGATAAATTTACATGCTCATAACTGCATTCTAGTCTGTGATTTGAAAAGTGTCCAGATTCATGAACACAAATTCCGGGCACTGATGCAGCACGGCATCCGAACTTGGATTTGGAAGTTTGTGTCGCTTAACAAATCCTCATACAAATGTGCAAAAACACGTTGGCCAATATTTAGCGTCAACCAGTGGATACGTGTGCTCTACTCCAAGTTCCCCTTCTTTCAAACTCACCTTCAGTTCAATGAACCAATTAAGTTGGATGTTAGAATACTAGATGTATGAAAACTACTCTATAACCTATTTAGGCTTATATCTGAAAAATCCAAATTTTGGCCAACACCCACCATATTTCTACAAGAAATTGTAAAAACTAACTTTTCTTTTTAACTTATAGAAAATGCCCTGTCAAATCGAATAGTATTATATCTGTTACAAAATTTGAATGATCTTCAGCATTTTATTTGTTTGAAAAAGGGTTTTCACTTTAACAATAATTTCAAATCAACATTAAGTAAAGCGTTTTTCAATACCAGACCATGAAATGTATTAAAATTACAGTAAAAAATATCTTTTAATCGTATCAACTAAAAAATACTACAAAAATCTTTAAAAATCAAAGAGTTTGCAGGATATTATAAGCTGTTATAAATTAATGAGTTTAGCTCTTTTCAAAAACTGGTAATGCAATGTTTGTTCAATTCTGTTGACAATATATTTTAATCAATCAAACTGCAGAACACTAAATAAAAACCTACAGGAAAACAAATTGAAACTTGCTAAAAACTGCTAGAAACTGCTCATTTTAAATCAACAAAAGATAAGCCAGTTTCAAAACTTGATCGTGAATGTGTAGAAATGTGCATTAACAATATATTTTGGTCGAAAACTTTCAAAATCTCGAAAATATGATGAAAATATTTATGTCCGCCTGCTTGTATGAAAATCCTCCATGTGCATGTAGCCCCATATTGACATGTAAGCGTATATCCGATCCAAATTTAGTTATTTATTATATTCAAATGTGTTTTCTCCATAGCGATTATACTCCTCCTTGTCCGACGTTTTAATTTGGTTTGTATCTATACTTTAATAAACTCTCTACCTAGCAGCTACCTTGAACAAAATCTACAAACCACATACTTACCTTTAAGAAAATTGGAAGACGACAACTTTCGGATTTTTTATTATTTTTGTATGAAAACGAGTGACGAGCCCATAGTTTTTCGAGTTTTACTTAAAAACAAAAAAAAAGCCCATCGCCGAAATTTCTAGGCTTAATTAAGTAATTCTTACTTCATCAATAAACCAGAATATATTCTTTTCAAGATTTGAATTTTCAAGAACTCTGGAAATGGGTTTTTCGGCTTTTCCAAGCAATTTTTCTTTACCGTGGAAAATTTTGTAGGGAAACTGGCAACCCTGATTTTTTTTAGAATTGTGTTTTGTTCACATGAACCCTACGCATGGACAAAGTTTCGTTACAATCTGAGACCCTTCGGCCCAAACCTGTACGATAATAATGAAATATCCCCATTTTTGTATGACAAATGGCTATCCAAATAAAAATTCCTTCCTTTCTTTTTTTTCCAAATTCTTGAGAAGATTTCATTATAGTTTGGAAGAAATGTGTTCTACGATGAATCCCCTGGGCACTGGAAAAACCTTGTGGTAGCTTGAAAACTACCAGGTTGCAGGGCTTATCTGGATCTTGACAAAAATCGGGAAAGATGCAAACCAGTGTTTCCAGGGGTGATGTGGACCAGAAGTGCATTTGAACCCACTAGTAGTAGCATTTTAACTTTTAATTTGACACTTTTCCTTATTTTCGTACAATATAGAATCTATATAATTTCAATAATATTACAACTGCTCAAAGAATCGTCTACTAATTTTAATACTTTTATTATAACTGAGTTTTATTATGGGTCTGCAATTTCCTGGAAAACAGATTCTACATTTGGTTTGGCTGTTTTTGGCAGAGGAACGAATATGTTTGTATACTTCTAGAACATAAAAAGAAACACAAAGAGCCTGGTAGGGTCACAGTGGAAGCAATCTGGAGTCTCATGGACAGTCAGTCATCTCGGCCTCTGGTTGGAACAAGACCAAATACCTGAACAACAAAACGCGTACACTGACTGATACTGAATCCCAAAAATTTTCAAGAAGATTATGTGAGCTGATTTCGAAAGCTCCGTGTATATTTGGTCACCATACACTAATCCTTCCGGCATAATCACTTGAGAATTTTCAAAAACCAACCCCGATCATTGCAATCCTATGGGAAAAAAAATAAAAAATGTGTTCTAC
>JASCZW010019572.1:0-13550 GCA_034211315.2 Aedes japonicus
ATTATTATTTAGTAAGTTCAGCTCAAATGTTTTTATGGTGTTCATTAGTATTTTCCCACAATATTTTCTAACGTACGCGACGATAACTTTTGCCGCACTCCTATGGATTAATTATTTGTGTGTAATGGAGCAAAGGACACTTAAACTTGAAAATCACAATCGCGGAAAACTGAAAAAAAAAACCTGGCAGCTCACGAAAACCAAACCGACCGGAGGCAGAGCATGCTGCGATCTCAAACCCTTTTCAAAGAGATGAAACAGCCAATAACTGAAAATCTGAAAAACTGAAAGTACGGTATCGAATTCAGGATCTATAAAAAAACAAAGTAGCTCCTATCGTTATCCGATTATTTTTCCACACAACTCAACTCAGCCAAGTTTCACAATCATTGAGAAACACTCCGCTGCCTGGTTCGACTTCTTACGGTACCTATTATTATTTTGTTTTGTCCCACTCTTCCATCTAATCCACCTGAATCAATCATTAGAGCAGAGGGGGAGATTGGTGGAACCCTGGTGGGTGGTTTCGAGGTCGTTAGTCATCCCGCCCCAATAACAGACTGGATTGTATACGAGGAAGACAAACGAAAAGCACATCAACGGTGTTTGTTTGTAATCGATTTTTTTAATCATTTTCAATAAACTCTGTTGAGTTTATTAACACCGTAGTAAAAACGTGTGAGCCCCCTCCTGCTCTCTCACCACCCACTTTCGCTTTACTCTTGAGGGACGAACCATTCCAGAACAGTTTTTCTGTTAATAATCTCAAGGAGCTTATAAGGAACGTGCTAGCGCTAATCAATAAATGAAGACTAATAGGGTACAAGGACAACACGGTGAGAGCAGTGGTGCCCTTTTTGGATAACGGCTAGTTTCGCCTTGACCAAGTCGTCATCGTTGTCGTTTTGATTTGCTAATGAATGCCTTACCATTGTGTCGATCGGGGTTTATTGCTGCAGCAGGTCTGAGAATACTTTAAGAACATCGGCACTCACAATCCGGGTCAAGAATATTCCTTTTTTTTTTCTCTTCGATAGCTTCAATGTCAACCGTCTCGGAACAAAATCTTACCAAATAAGTAATGCTGAGAAACACTTCATTCCTGCTCCAAACCAGTGTAGGTCGATTGTACCACCCACTTTAGACTGTATTCGGATTTGGATCCGTTGCTCTTGTCGCACTTCACAAAAATCTTCCGCACATTAAACCACTATCAAAATGCTTCAAATTCTTTGTTTTGCTCTAAATGCCTTTAACTATCACCGATTTCCATCTTGCATTGTTATTTTTAGTTTTTACAATCACTCCCGGCAAGCACTTTGATTTTGTACAGTGTTTTGCTTTGCTTCGCTTGACGGATCACACAAAACCGTTCCACCACTCCTACTGTTGTTGCTAAATAGCAGGCTTTGTCGAAGCAATTTGCAACTTTCCACACCCGCTGCAGCTGGAAGGAAAATTCACTTTGGATTGAACTCAGCTGGCGACTTTTCTGTTGAACTTTTTGATTTACACAACTTAAACGATGAAAAGAGCAAAAACTATCAGGGGAAAATATTATTCTCACACGAGGCAGTAATTGCTTCTGGCCAAAGAACCGTCTGACTGATGAATGATTTTTTGCACACCACTTTTGCTTCTTGTAGACGACGTTCTCAAGTCTTTACTGCTGAGCAGAGCGAAAACTGCACGAGTGTTGTTGTAGTTGGGAGAAGTTGCGAGTAGCAACCGTTTTTTGTTAGCACTCGCTCGAAGCACCGCCACCGACAAAAATGAAATGAGTGCGGTAGGCCACAAACTGTATCAAGAATCAATGTTTGTACTAAATGAACTCTTATTTTGTTCAAGCTGCAGATTAGCAATCATGATTAAAAGAATTATTATATTTTGATTTTAGCTGATGCAGAGAGGATCCCGTTAAAATATAATGCTCGAAGGCAGAATGGTAACGAGTGTAAACAAAATCTGTCAAAAATGTTTGCAATAAAGCGCAAAGGCTGACAGGATAAAGGGGAAGCACATCACCAATAGATCATTGCACGAATGCGTCATCAATGCAGTTTTGACAGTTCTGGGAGCTTGCTTACGTGGACTTAGAATATTTTCGGTAAGATCGGTTTGAGATTTTGTACTCAGAATTTGTTGCGATTGAAGTAAACTTCCCGGAAAACAGACACCAGTGCATATTTTCACATCATATCCTGAATCTAATCGTACAGAATCCGGAAAAAGCCAATGAAAAAAATCGTTTGTGCGGTTCAAATTCTAACACCTTGTAAACAAGCTCCCTGAACTGTCAAAAAAGTGAGGTTAATAGATTCGGTGCAATGATCTATAGGTAATCCATTCATTGCGCAAAGCGAGGATTTTTTTCTTGCTTTCACTACTACTGAGACGTATTGAATACAATTTTATTGTGAGCGATGTTATTTTATAAACATGAACGAACAGCGGAAATAGATCATTGCACGATGGCGTCATCAATGCAGTTTTGACAGTTCAGGGAGCTTGCTTACGCGGACTTAGAAAAATTTCGGTATGTTCGGTTAGTGTTTTTGTACTCTAAGTTCATAACAATTCAAGTAAAACAGCCGGAAAACAGACACCAGTGCTTATTTTTACATTGTTTCTTGAATCTAATCATACAGAATCTGGAAAACGTCATTGGAAAATTTCGTTGCAACGGTCAGGATTCTAACACCTTGTAAACAAGCTCCCTGAACTGTCAAAAAAGTGAGGTTCATACATTCCGTGCAATGATCTATTCATCATGATGCACATTAAACAAGAATACCAAAATGTCAGTAAAAATGCCGAAAACCGCTCAAAAGTGCAGCTACTGAAACTATCGGTATAGGGTACTCTAGAAAACATTCTATCGTTATACCGACAATTAAATCTTGGTTAAGATGACTATTGCATACCAACAAAGATTTTTCATTAGCACCTAACAGACAAACGTAAACGATGGCTTTTCCGCGAATATCTCATCATTGAAAACTCGCCTAATCAATCCACCATGGTCATTTCGAAGAGAAGAGTTCGCCTGTTGGTTCACCCACAGACTAACTCTAAGACCATGGTCCCGTCACCAAGTAACAATTGGAATGCTTTGAAGATTTATTGAAATTTTATCATTGTTTTAATATTGCATCTCTTGCAGCTTGTGGGTTTGCTAAAGTTTTATGTGATTGACATTAAATCAGGCTGTCAAGTATAATATAAAACTATTTTATGACTACCAAAACAAAACTAAGGTTTCATCGTATTAACATAAGGCTTAAGGTGGTTCTGTATTCGTCCTAAAAACTATAGAATAAAACCAGACTATATCTACAGCAACTTAGTTTTATGAGGCACTTTTTGATAACCGTTATAAAATTTGAAATTGTGTTTGGGCGACAATTCTCATAAAACCAACAAGCATGCTATAAAGACACCATAAAACGTTACGCTCTTATTAAGGGTTTGAAAAGCCCTAAATAAAACCACTAGTTTTATTGTGTGCTTTTGTATTCTAATATAGGGCAATGTGTCGCATTTAACCATTTTTGAGGAGCGGCAAGTTATAAAGAAAAAAAATGTCAAGGTTGGAAAATTTCACTCAATATGAAATACAAAACCTGTATTTTCAGCAAACATAGAAATAATAAACAGCTAGCTATTATTCAATAATGAGTGACTAGTAATTGTTCAGCAAAAATCACCGGATTAACAAATAAGGATTTACTTTTATATTTTTTCGAAATAAACTGCTAATGCAAATTTATTATAAAAATTAAATTCTACCGAATTCATATGGCGCATTAAATATATGCTTCTTTTTCGTATACATTCACCATAAATTTCGCACGGCATGGTCTCTAGTATATACAGGTTGGTTAAATAAAGGTATAAAATTATTTTATTTTCAATCTTTTCAATTGGTTTAAAATAACACTTATTATGATTTCTCTAATTCACATATACGATAGGGAAAAAAAACAAAACTAACGACATTTCGCTTTTGCCAGCAATCAAATAAAGTCAACAAAAAACCTTGAAGTTTGTCAAAATAGTTTGCATATCAGCTTTTATCAACTTCCTCTGGAGGGCTTTATGCAATTGTAACCTTGTTTTATAATAGCCATTAGGTTATTGTTACTAACTCCCAGCCAGAGAATGGTTTCATTTTTAACCACAACGTGTAGTATACAATAAATCTAAAATAACACCTTTGCTTCTAAGTTGGTTCGCATATCAAGTTTTAATGATTGCAATAAAACTGGGCCAACTGGCCATGACATGGTTGTAAAGCGGTCAGGATGAAGTTTTTAAAGCAATGTAGTCGCAAGAACCGGTTTTATTATTTGGTTTTATCAACTGCTAAGAAACTGGAATAAAACCAAAAATGTAGCTTGGGTAAGCTGTAGTGTGAACGTAATATTAGATTATTTTACAGAAATCTGTGAAATATTTCTGACTTCTCAACAGCTGAACCAACAATCAATATGCAACTAGCGATTTGAAATTGGTTCATTGTTGTAGAACCCCTTGGTCCGAAGTACACCTTGAAGCCAGCACCTTGTTATACATATTTGCGCCTTTGTTTTGATTTGCTGTGTTATTTTGACAGAATATTTGAGAGCGTGTTCGTGTGAGTTCATTATGAGGAGCGCATTATTGAGCTTGGAACCGAGCTTGGGACCGATGTGCTAGTACTGATTGAGCAAAGAAAAAAAAATCGTAGTTGTATGGGACCTACTGGTCTTAGAGTTAGTCTATGGCTGAACATTTGATAATCCGATTTAACGGATTTTTGTGAACTTTTATAGTTATCTGTAGAAAATTTAGCGGATTTTGATAAAATTCAGCTGTTGAAAAAAATCTGTGCTGCAAACATCAATTTCCTCAACCTGCTCCTTCGTTTTACAAATCCGCTCTCGAAAACAATCAACCATAACATGTCGATTGTTATGATCACAAACTCGTCTAACAGCAGATTATGAGACAGACGGATACAACTAAACTATTAGTTTGTCATTGATTTTTACACACTTAAATTGTTGCCTAAATCTATAATTTCAGCTCAGTTTTAATTTATACTGAGAGGTTTCTTGTTCAACATATGCTGATTTCTGTAATTATTATTACCGATTTTTCTGTAAAATATAATAAAATACAAATGTCGGTAATACATATAACCGAATAACCTTAGTTTCAGAAAAAAAACTCGGTTTTTTTGGTAAACTCAGTCATTCTTTGAAGCAAACCTCCAGCAAAAAATACGCTTTACCAAGCTATCGTCAAACTTTCTGTTTCCAGCTGGATTATTCTACGTTCTATTGTTGGTTCTATATGACTCCATTTTTATAAAGTTCAGTCGTTCAGTTATTAAGTGCACTTTTTTGACAAAACGTGTGTTCAACGTTGAGTTATACATATTGTGAAATGGAGGTAATTTTAAACAAGCAGATTGAAGAGAACAACAGCATTGCTGAATTTTTAAATTTCAAAAAAAAAATATATAGACTGAATGATTCCACGCCAAATCGGTCGGTCACCAAACTCAACTATCTTCGATTTTGATGAAACTTGGTACACGTCTTCGGTATGTTGAAAAAAAAAATCCACTGGTGTTAAGATTATTTGGATTCAAGAGTAACTTTTGAGATGGGTGTATGTTTTTTTTCCAACATTTTACTTGAAAAATCGTAGTTCAAAAACCATTACATTTAGAGAAAAACTTTATATGGGGGAGTTGTACACTGATTGAAAAAAACTATTTATAATCATAAATTAAGCCTTATGAAGTATCAAAAATGCAGGTTGGTTAGACTTCATACGATTATTATGTTATTCATAAGGACTCTTATCACTTTCTTACTTACTCATAATGATTTTTCTGTGTATCTTAGGTCCATAAAATTACCTTATGATTTCCATATTCATTCTGTTGATGAAAAAACCATAAGGCAACTTATTAAACCAACAACAATGGCGAATCCAGAAATGTTGTGGAGTGCGTGCTCAAGATCATCTTTAAAATATAATCTTGCATACGAGGTAAGCGTATTTTAAATGAAGAAAATTTTGTTTTGTTTTGCAGAACCAAATTGAACACGTCTAACTGCTAGGCAAGTTGCTTCGAGGGCCGTTGACCAGGGCACTAGCCTTGGAGCACGCTGACCAACAATGCAAGTCGTCATCCGTACGTCGACGATGACTCCGGCGAAGGCCCCCGAAAAGATTAAGGTGATTGTAGATGATGTGTCGGTAATGGTCGATCCGAAAAAACGGGGCTGCAGGTGAAGATGTTTAGAATGCCCCCATCCTAAACATCTTCACCTGCAGCCCCGTTTTCTCGGATCGACCATTACCGACACATCATCTACAATCACCTTAATCTTTTCGGGGGCCTTGGCCGGATTCATCGTCGACGTACGGATGACGACTTTGGATTTCGCCATTAAATGTAATAATTGTTATTATTTTTTATTTGTAGGCTGCTGCATTGGTGGGCGTTGAGGTTCCTCGCTTCTGCTATCACGAGCGATTGATCACAACCGGTAACTGTCATATGTGCTTGGTGGAAGTGGAAAAGTCTCCCAAGCCGGTAGCCGCGTATCAAGACCAATTCGTAAATGACCCGCAAGGCTCGCGTAGGTGTGATGGAGTTCTTTCTCATGAATCAGCCGTTGGATTGTCTGATTTGCAATCAGGGTAGTGAATGCGATTTGCAGGACCAGGCTTTCGGGTCGGATCGTTCACGGTTCACCGATATCGATCACAGCGGAATGCGTGCCGTCGAAGATAAGGACATTGACCCGTTGGTTAAGACCATCATGAACCGATGCATTCACTGCACGAGATGTATCCGATTTGCGTCAAAAGTTACCGGAGTCGATGATACGGGTACTACTGGACGAGGAAATGATATGCAGATTGGAACATATGTGGACAAGTTCTTCAAGTCGGAGTTGTATGGAAATTTCGGTTGGAGATGCGCAAAGTGGAATCAATTTATGTGTTAGATTCTGTGGATACCTTTTATTTACAATAAAGATGTTTTTGGTCTCATTAATTTATTTCTTCTAAAAAATAAACCCATCCTCCAAAAACTTCTATACATGAAAGTGAAAACTGTATTGAAAAATCCATAGCGGACACGTTCAGTTATCATTATAAACAATAATGCATTTCATAAGGCTGTGTTGTGAAACTCATATAGTTATCATATCTAAAACATAGCTGGTAATGAAGACAAAAAACATCGCATTCGCATTCATAAGGTAAAAGTATGAAATTCAAACCGATTCCTTGTGGCTAAATTTCATAAGGTTTTTGAATGAACTTCTTAAGGTTTTTTTCGTCAGTGTAGAGAACTAAAAAGGCTTTGTAAAAAAAATGTACACTGAAAAAAAAATTTTTTTTTCATAAAGAAAAATCGAAAATAAATACTAAAAATCAAATATAAAAAAAACATATTTTTAATATTTTTCAAATTTGTTTTGTGGAAATTTGAGAAAAAAAGACACGTTTTGAAAAAAACTCTAGGATGGACGCTCTTATAATAAAAAAGTTTTCCGAAGAGCGAACTTTGGTGCATATTTCAAATTTTGGTTATTCATTAATATAAATGAAAATTAATTATACAATATGATTTTGAAGATCATTAAAAACAATAATGATAATAATGATAAATCACCTGAACGCAACCGTTTTCGAGATTTTTCGGATTTTATTTCAATAGAATGAAAAAACCTCAGAAAATTCGCTCTTTTCTTAAGTTAATCGAGATTTCCACCAGAAATGATAAATTTTCCAAGATCTTCATATTATAACGTTCACATCACTCTAATGTCCTCTTTTCTTTTGATATCAGGATGATAAGAAGACTCATTTGAAAAGAACAAGATAAATAGCACTATTGTTTCAATATTGCAATCAATATATTTATAATTGTTTTATTGCTGTATCGGTCGGGCCGCTCAGAGAATGAAGGGAGCGAATTTGCTAAAGCGATGAAAGTAACAGCGAGATAGATGTCGCAGGGGCGACAAGTGTGAAATGGACAGATGATGAAATTATGCGGAGGGTCATATAGAAGAAGCATATTAATCGAACTGCTGACTATTTTGCCAAGCTCCAACGATGTTAGAGGTCGGGTGTAGTGTGTGAAAACTACACTCCGAACAGTTCGGTGATGTAGCGATGAAAGTAACACATATTGTTTAAGGTAGGTAGACAAATAGCAGCTATAACGTATGTCAGGTATATCTTCTCATAAAAAAAAAACAGCTAATGTACGCTGCCTGTAAACTACCAGAGATGTTTTATACCTGCATTTCCAATGGTACCACTGCCAATATATATGCTCATACATAGTCGCATTCATCAGTAAAATCTATCTGAGTGAACTGAAAATGGAGTTTAACATGAAGAAGTGTTGTATGCCGTTTCCCACTAAACGGTGCTAAAAAAACCTTCGTAAATCAACCGAACAAAATGTCAAAAAACTCAAGTTTATGGGCAAAACAAATTTGGACACTTCTTTGATGATTTGTGATAATTGTCGTTTGCATTTAAATAGAACGGAACAATCCCATGCTGCAATTTCGGAGCCTAGTGAGAAACCATCAATTACTAACATTATGGATCCACAACCATCTACATGACGGCAAGTAGACTTGTATGGTCTCGAGGAAACGCCATCGGCAATATCATTAATGTCAGTGCCATCTGATAGCAGTGTGCAAGATTATTCAAGGCGCCATAATATTGAGCTATTTAACAAGGGCGTAGCTGGAATCAACGTTTCGCCAATATCGGCTAAAAAGTTCCTGAACGTAAATTATGCCCGCAAAAAGTTCAAAGATGTTTCAAACGGCATTCGGACACACATATTTGGGGATCAAGCGGAGGAGGATGACCTGGAACAATTGAAAGTGAAAGCAGCCGAATATGACGAAATAATCGCGCAGCTAAAGGACCGGTATGCTGATCCAGAAACTTCGAGGGACGATCAAGTAAGGATACTTTCGGTTTTACCACAATCTTGGACAAATCAAAGAGTAATGGCAGAATTTGGAATAACAAACAAGTACATCGTATCACAAGCTAAATTCCTTGCAAAGCACGAAGGTGTTTTAGCTGCCCCTAACGAAAAGCTGGGACACGGTCTGAACCCGGAAATAAAAAACCAAATTTTGCAATTTTACGACAGTGATGAGATTACACGAGCAACCCCTGGTATGAACGACTACGTTTCAGTGAGGAGTGAAGGTAAGAGGGTTCATATTCAAAAGCGCCTTTTAGTTTGTTCATTAAGAGAAGCTTTCATTAAATTTCAAGAGATGCATCAAAATGCTGTTGGGTTTAGCTCTTTTGCAGCACTAAGACCAAAGCATTGCAAATTACTTGGCAGCACAGGTTCTCATAACATTTGTGTTTGCACCATTCATGAGAACATTAACTTGATTTATATTCATTCGAGAATGATTATAAATTGTGTTTTGAAGAAATATTATGTAGCTCATCAACTAGAACTAAAAAATGTTACCTCCGTGAATGCGAACGATGTCCAGGCTTTTCAAATTTTGAGAGTAGTTTAACAGACAAATTAGAAAAACGTGGTTTAGTTGAAATATCTTTTGAGCAATGGATTTCAACTGATAGATGTAGTTTAGAGACACTTGTTAAACCAATTGATGAATTTATTGCTTATTTTTGTGAAAAGTTGGAACAATTAGTATCCCACGATTTTGTCAAATCTCAGCAGTCTAGTTTCTTGAGAGATTATAAAAGTTGTCTTAAAGACGGCGAAGTAATAATAATTTGTGATTTTTCTGAAAATTATTCATTTGTTTTTCAAGATGCTGTTCAAAGTAGTTATTGGAGTAATGAGCAAGCCACTATTCACCCTTTTGTCATTTATTACACGGAATCTGGAATACTTAAAAATATCAGTTTCATTGTTATCTCAGAAGTGTTGAAACATGATACGATTGCGGTGCAGGTGTTTATTTCAAAACTAATAAGCTTTTTGCAAACAAAAATTAAAGTAAAGAAAGCTACGTTTATGTCTGACGGGGCAGCATCCCAATATAAAAATAGGAAGAACTTTGCAAGCCTTTGTAAGTTTAATCTTATTATCTTATTATCTTATTTAATACAAACGCAGCCAGTACAAGAAAGCATCCTGGAAATAATTGAGTTAGATGACGCCCAATTATTTTTTTTGTCTATATTGAGGCTTGCAGCATATCAAAGACATGATACAATCATCAAAGCGGCCAGGCCTACTGCGTTGCATAAACCGCAAAAGATGATTCTAAAAAATGAGTTGAATTCAAATGAATAGATTTGAACCACAACGCATTTTTTGAACCTACAGGGGAGGAAGGATGCGTGGACATACCGTACCATACGCTCCGAGGGTAAAATAATAAAATAATATTCAAATAAATCCAGTAATGATAAAAATGGTAATGATAGTACCAAAAATGTAAAATCAACATGGTTTGTTATTTAGAATAGTATATAAAATATAGTGAAGGGATTTTCTTATGGAAAATGATAACAACCATTACACATGTCTCCAGATTGTTGTACCGCTGCAATTGTAGAAGTATTTGCGTATCTATTATGAACTTAAAAGTTTAGACAATGTATGATAGCCGCGAGAAAAAAAAATTATAAAATTACTTTTCAAAACTTGGAAACTCCATGGATGACCTGAAAATATATATAAAAAATAGTATATTTAAAATGTCGATGTACTGTTCCATTTCCTTGCATCCACTAGTTGATCACCAATGTAATATAATCTAATAATGGAAACGCAGCCAGTTCGAGAAAGCATCTTGGAAAAAACTGGGTTATATGACGTCGACTTATTTTTGCTTTCAATATTGATGTTTTGCAAGCCTTTGTAAGTTTAAAAAGAAATACAATATTGATGCTGAATGGCATTTTTTCGCAACATCCCACGGTAAGGGACCTTGCGATGCAATTGGTGGTACATTAAAACGAATGGCAAGATATGCAAGCCTTGCTGTACAACATGAACACCCTATAAAAAGTGCATTAGAGTTATTCGAATGGGCGAACCAAAAAAGTGATGATTGTTTAACAAAAATGTCGTTTTGTTATGTATCACATGAAGAGTATGAACAGGGGGTAGCAGAATGGAATGAAATTTACCGACAGACTAAAACGATTGCAGGTACACAAAAGTACCACTCATTCGTTCCAATTTCAGAAAACGAAGTTTTTGTAAAACTGTTTTCGAATGACGAAGAAGGCAGGATTCATAATATATATAAAAGCAATCAAAAGTTTATATAATGTTTATGTAATATTATCAATGACCGAGACTAATAAATGGTATATATAAATATAAATCCAACCATAATTCATTATTTTTGTCTTATAACTTTAAGTGAAGCTTTTTCAATCGACGAGCTGTTAAGAGTAAGTAAGAGGCACATACATGTCGTTTAAAAAGGCTAAAAACACAAGAGAAACAATCGTTAGCTATTGTTGTTTTAATATCACGAGTAATTTATGAAAAGGGCGTATTTTTTGAGGTTTTGAAATTTTATTGAAAGAAAATCAGAAATATCTTGAAAACGGTTGCGTTTACGTGGTTTATCATTATTATTATTATTGTTTGTAATGATCTCCAAAACCATATTGTAACATCAAAATTTATTTATAAGAATGAATAACCAAAATTTGAAATATACACCAAAGTTCGCTATTTGAAAAACTTTTTTATTATAAGAGCGTCCATCCTAGAGTTTTTTTAACACGTGTCGTTTTTCCTCAAATTTCCATACAACAAATTAAAAAAATATTAAAAATATATTTTTTTAGATATTTTATTTTTAGTAATTATTTTTGATTTTTCTTGATGAAAAAAAAAATTTTTTTCTGTGTATATTTTTTTAAGAAAGGCTTTTTAGTTCCCTACAATTCCCTTATATAAAGTTTTTCTCTAAATGTAATGGTTTTTGAACTACGTTTTTTCAAGTAAAATGTTGGAAAAAACACATACGCCCATCTCAAAAGTTACTCTTGAACCCAAATTATCTTAACACCAGTGAATTTTTTTTTTCCAACGTACCGAACTCATGTGCCAAGTTTCATCCAAATCAATGATGATCGGGTATGATTTTTGGGATTTCCGGCACATTCTGGATGGAATCCCTCAGTATTCGGTAGTTTTTTACTGTATTCCGGTAAAAAAATTACCGAAACTTGTCAAATTTTACCGAAATCCGTTAAATCGGATTACCGAATATTCAGCTGTTGAAAGTTCGGTAAAAAATTACCGAATACTGTAAAATTTCCTAACTGTGTAGTAGTCAAACTGGACAATGAAACTTTTCACTCTCTTGTTTTATGCCCACACAAAATCAAAGCAGTAGAAAAGTTAGAAGATCCCGAGGGGCGAATCACTCATGTATTTTCGATTCAGCTTCACGTATTAAGAAGTGCATTTAGGCATTTTTCGAACATTTTTCAACGCATTGATGCACTTTAGTACGCATTAATTGCACATTTTTGAGCGCATTTGATTTATTTGTGCATTTTTTAGAGCATTGAAGAGATTTTTAGAGCATTTTTCAACGCATTTTTTCCAAATGCATACACATTTTCGATTCAGTTAAATATGTAATGATTTACCCCTCGTAAGATCCAATGAAACAATTCAACGCCAATATTTGATTAGGGCGTATCTACTTTTGTAAACAAACACTTCGTTTTCTAATTTATTGGATGTAGAATACAATTCTTCCAAATTGAATATATCAGCGTATAGAGATATAGCTCCTCTTCCTTAAATAGTGCTTAATTTGTAAATGTGACCTTTTGATGAAGAGAAAATAACTACGAAAGCCATTGTTTACAAAAGTATGATTCACCCTAGT
Organism: Aedes japonicus; assembly: GCA_034211315.2. NCBI lineage: Eukaryota > Metazoa > Arthropoda > Insecta > Diptera > Culicidae > Aedes > Aedes japonicus. The sequence continues at coordinate 12,918 of JASCZW010019572.1, forward strand.
CTAATGTTGGTGCTGAATTATTATTTTACTTTAACCAGTCCCCTCCTATACATTTTCTTTCTTTCTGGGCTATGCTATTCAAAGGTAGCGTAGGTTAAATTATGAAAATTAATACTGTATTCAAACTAAGTATGCGCATACTCTACATTAAATATTTTACAACTCTATACAAAATCGTCAAAAGGTCGAAAGTAACATTTGTAAACAATGACTTCTAGCGCATTTTTCTGGGATCTGCTTGCTCCCACGAACCAAATAGCACCAGAAATAGATACAAGGAGTTATTCCCTTCCCGTTGGTAGTGGATGTAGATGTTAGCAACCTGTTAGTTCCCGGAAATTTGCATTTTAAATCATTGTTTACAAATGTTACTTTCGACCTTTTGACGATTTTGTCTAGAACTGCCGTTCAAGCTTGAAGCTCAGCGTGTGTAAAATACCATGCCCGTCAATTTAAAAGAAATCGTCAAATAACATTAAACGCTGGGCTACAATGGGGAGCGCAATGGCGCGGTGGTGCAGTTTTTGACATAACATATATGGATTAACTGTGAAAAGCTACCGCAACGCGCCGTTGCGCTCCTCATTGTAGCTGGACCTTAACACTCGGTCCTCTGCTAAAACCGCTAAAAAC
>JASCZW010019573.1:0-13547 GCA_034211315.2 Aedes japonicus
GTTCGACATTCTAACAACAAACCCAACTTTGTTCGATCTTATGTCTTGTTCAGACTACAGAGTTATAACATGTTATATCAGTTGTCAAATAATTTCAGCAAGAAGTTCGTCATCAAGATAGGCTATAAACATGTTATAACTTCTCAGTCTGGCTAGTGTTTTAGCGTCCTTCGGAGTCCAAAGTCGCCTGTCGTGATACGCCTTTGTATCTCTGTACCGAAACGAATACGAGAGGAGAACATGGACCGGGAACTGAAGCCAAAGAACACCAGAGCTAACTTTCGGAAACAATGACGTCTATATAAGGTCTGGCCCAGAAGCCACAACAATATTAGTGAAATGAGCAAAATTCGCTCATGACACTAATACCACTGCACTCCTTGCGCACGCTACACAAAAGCTCGCAAAGTGCTACGTCATACTATTTATTCTGATTCGTTCGCTCCGTGATTATTTATTGTATGCGCTATAAAACTTAATTTTTCAAACGATTCCAGTCTACCGATGATGGAGAATTGGCTCTATATTGCTACTCGATTGTCAAGTCTCAGCGTTTGAAAGTATGTGTGGCAAAAATTCAATTTCCTCAGTTAAATTCACTATATATGATCCATGTTATCGGTAGGAAATGCTTCTGCTCAATAAATGGCATTTTTATCATGATTATTTACACAATTCAGCATTTATAATAAACGTTTGAACCGATTTTTATTATCTGAATCCATACCCGCCAATAGAAACTTCAATAGTTTTTTTTTAATTTATTTATTTTCCGTCGGCCTATTTCCTCACATGGTGAAAATCACCGACGCCAGGGAGACGACTCCACCACCTGGGTCCTACCTAACGACTCATGATTATGAACCGGGACCAACGGCTTTACTTCCCTTCCGAAGGAAGACGTGACCTGATTTTTTCGCCTCAGAAAAACCACCGACGTCGACTGGGATTGAACCCAGAACCACTGGGGTGCGAGTAGCAGACACGCTTACCACTACACCATCGACGCCGACATAAAGTTCAATAGTGTTACGTCATCATTCGTCAGCTCAGCAATGTTTACATTACTTTTGATACCAATACAAGCAAGCAGTGCGTTGCTCCAGACCTTATATAGACGTCATTGACCGATAACAACTGTACACTCAGGCAAATGCACTTAAGAAATTCAAAATGATAAACTTATGAAAACCCAAAACCGAAGGAATTTTTTGTTTCATAAGTCACTTATGCGTTTCATATTAGACGCCTTGGTTTTCACTATTTGGACGTAAGCCATTCATGAGTCACGAATTTGAAATTCATAAGGCTAGTTTTGAAAATCGACAGTGTTTATTTGAAAAAATCAATATCATCATTTCTGCTCCCAAGAGAGCAGCAGCAGCAGTGTGACCAAAAGCTTGAATCCACCAGGACCGCTGGCAGAGGTTAGTCAAAAAAAACATTTGAATAATATTTCTTAATTTTAATTGAGCTTTATTTCTTAGAACAAACCTCAATGCCTTACACCGAACATCCTAAAACAGCTGCTTTCTGAAACCTTTTTGGCCAGCAAGTTCTGAAGTTCGGTACGGAAAGTAAGCCTTTGTCATCGCCGGGGAGGAAATTTGTCGTCAATGCCGTGGCGCAATACCACCTCAAGCAGGGAAGAAAAACATCGCGAGAAATACTACACGAATACAGCGACATAATTGTTTCAGTTTTCTCCAGAGAAGAGAAGGTAAAAGAATGTGAATATTATTTAATAAAGTTATTTAATAAAGTCGTAGAGAGCTATATTTTTGCAAAACGTTGCTCTGAAACATGATGTACCTTCATACAAAAACTCAGTGCTCAAGGACGTCATTTACCCCCTGACGATAATAGGCTAAGACAAACGATAAGTCCTGCCGAATCCATCATTTGCCCTATTGTATTCCATAAAAATACGTTTTCAATTTCATGCAAAAATATATAAATGTTATAATTATGCTTTTTGTTTTCCATAAGCGTGCCTACTAAAATTCATAATGCGGACTTATAGGTGTCTGATTTCTTAATTTAAAAATTCATAAGGCACCCTTATGAAAAGCTTACGTTATGATTTCATCCAGAAAATCTGTTTCATAAGGTACCGCATTGAAATTCATGAAAATAACTTGTGACTGAACTTCATAAGGGGTTTTATTGAATTTCTTATGTGCATTTGCCTCAGTGTACCATGTTTACTTATATTTGTTCCAATAAAAATGTAGTGCTTTTTACTCTCGTTTTTGAATGTGATAAAAGGCTCCACCAAACTGCAGCGTTTTTTTTGCCGCCGCGGCAGCGAAATCGCGGCGGAAAAATCGCCGCGGTGAGATTACATGGCGGCTTATGAGAGTGAACAAACCGACGCGAGGCGTTTTTTAATCGCGTTGGTTTGTGCGCTCCCATAAGCCGCCATGTAATCTCACCACGGCGATTTTTCCGCTGCGATTTCGCTGCCGCCGCGGCAGCGAAAACGCTGCAGTTTGGTGGAGCCTAAAATGAATTGATAGACCGGGTGGGTGCCGGGCGGTCGAAGACTTGGCGGTACATCTTCTCGACATTCACAATGAATACCACCAGGAATAAACGGAACCGTAGAAGCACTTCGAACAGATCGGCGTTGTTGTTCGGGGCATCTAGTAAAATGTCGTTCAGGGATGTTCCGGTCGTGGTTGTAGCCCATCGTAGACCACTCGAAGGTTTGTAGTTACGCTGTCCTCCTTTATGACACCATAGTGTGGCAAGTAGTAGGATTTCGAACAGTCCATGTCGATATCCGTAGGCGGCACAACATCCAAGTGGCCCGATTGCAGGTATTCCTGGATGAACGATGTGTATCGTTGCTTGAAGCTGCTGTCGTTTTCAAATCGACGTTCCATCGCTCTTAACCGCCTGGTAGCAGCGGCCAGCGAATTTCCTAGTTTAAGCCCTGAATCATCCTCCATAGGCAAACGGACGATAAGGCGACCTTCGTGCGAGCGCTTGAGGGTGGAATTGAACTTTTTAATCACCCGTTTCTCATCCTTGGTGAGCTGCTTGGGCTCTTAGGCTCTTGATCTTCCCAAAACAGACGCAGTGTGCGGTCGATGTCAACCTCCTGATCCAGATTGATGACCGAATGGTAGGTATGGGCACACCCTTGCTTCGAAATCCTTCCTGCAACTATCCATCCAAAGGCGTAACGCTGTGCTACAGGATTGCCGTTGTGGTCCTTAACCTGCCCTGGCTCCAGACTCGAGAGACAGACGTCTGAGCCCAGGATGACATCCGTTGAACCAGGTTTGTTGAACTGCGGGTACCCTCCAGATACGGCATGTTCGCTACGCTGAAACGCTGGCACGGCAATGTTGCTGTGAGGTTTCCCAAAACGTAGGCTTGAGTGATGAGCTTCTCATCATCTTCGAATCGCGATGACATCACCAGTGTAACCGTTCCAGCAGTAGTGCCGATAACCTCGGCGTTGACTCCAGTCACCTCTAGTACAGCGTTGCTACGCCTCAACCCGAGCGACACCTGCGAACTACAGTCAATTAGAATTCTCACCTCAAGCAGCTTACCGTCGCTCACTTTGACACGTGCCACCACTGTGGGCAGCAGCGTAACTTCACATTTTCCTCCCAGCGATTGTGTCAAGTTGACGTTCACGGACGCCACGACTGATTCGGAACTGGCTTCTTGGCCTTCCTGAGTTGTTTTTTCTCCGTTCGCTTCGTTTCCTGTGTGCACAGTAGAGTGTGATGACGTTGCTTGCAGTCTGCAGAACGACATACCGATTTCGACGGGCACTTCTTCGCTGAATGATGAGGACGCAATCAATTATAGCACAGCCTTGGACTCCTCACAGTAACAGACCGGATGATCCTTCGAACATTTTGCATACGTTGATGACGATGTGTTGGTATGGAATGCTTTAACATTCTCTTCAATTTCCGGCTTCGTGTACTCCTTCTTCACAGTATCCCCTTGAGTCGGTTGTTTCATGAACGCCGTGCACGTTTCAAGTGCGTCGCAGCGCTTCTGCAGAAAATCCAGAAAGTCAGCCAAGGTTGGACTGTCGACGTCAATGATTTTCTGCGCCCAAAAGGACCCAGTCTCCTTGTTTACCTTTTCCAGCAGTAGGTGGGTGAGCCATGGATCCCTCGATTCATATTCATTTCCGAGAGCCTTGAGTTGACGAATGAATTCGCCGAATGCGGAAACCAACTTCTTCAGGCCACTTGCGCTTGATGTTGCTGGTTGGTCTATGAACTCCCGGACAAGGGCAAACATCGTGTATTTTTTCTTGTTGTTATGTGATTCAAGTGTTTCCCAGGCCTTCTGATAGTTCGCATTGCTGATGGGGAACGAACTGACCATCTTCTTTGCATCGCCGTCCAGATAGGAAAGCAAGTACTGCATCTTCAGTGAGTCTTTCAAGTCCACCCTGCTGTGGATGGAGCTGACGAACAAATCCTTAAACGAGTGCCAGTTCTTCCGCTCGCCTTTGAAGACTATGGCAAACTAAACTAAGTATATAACTTGAGAACTAAACAAATCTTAGTATCATATAGGGGTCGCTTCAATGATCGGTTTTTCGTCCTGTAATATCTTGACCGCATTGCTCTGTTTATTCATTCTGGAAAACAAGACCTTTATCACTCAACTGACTCCCACCAGAAAATCGACAGAAAGAAAATCGACCACTTCAGTTACACCCTTACAATACCTAACGCGAGAAATATTTAGAAATGGCCATAAAAGAAAATCTGATGTGCGCGATATTCGATACATAGTTAACATTCAGAACAGAACTAAACGATATCTTTTATTTAAGTTCACCAAATAAATGAAACAGTCACGTGCAAGATAAGAAGAGATTTGAACTTCGGTCGAAAGTAACGATGGCAATCTTGCTGTTGATGATAGTGTAGTACCAAACTGAACGTGGAAAAGATAGCGGCACAAACCTGGCTCCTCCTTAATTCTAAGATTTGTATTGTTGCTGACAGAGAACACAGAAGTTACAGAAGAAAGAAGAGAAGTAATACGTGGGAAGTTCAAAATGTCCGGCGAGTTCGGTAATTTTACTGAAAAAAAAAAAGTATCGCCGACGACGAAGGTGATAACGACAAGAGAATATTCTACAGCAAGTGAATTATTCGAGAAGAAAAGGAAAAAACATGTGCAAAGAAAGTTTCAAGGGGGAAAGCGATTCCTCGTGAAAAGGGGGTTTGAGAGATAGAAATACGGATAGAGTTTTGAATTAGAGAGGGGAAATTCATTCGGATCGATAATATGTGGAAAATGCACAAGAGAAGAGTGAATAAGAAAGAATTTGGGCAGGTATTGGCAGGCTTGCTGACGTGGATTAGTTTCCTTACTTTGATCGCTGAAATGTCTTGCAAACAGTCGACGATAAAGTTACTCGCTTCATCGTCGTTTTCAACGTCTTCGATCGACTGCGCTGGGCTAGTGCTGTTAGTGGCGCCACTAGCGCTACTATGGGCGGTACTGATTGTCAGCGTACTATTATTGGTGGTGGCTGAGTTTGTACATGTGATGGTAAGATTTGTGGTAGTAGTGACTGCACTAGCTGCATTGTTGTTGTTGTTGTTGTTTAAGTTATTTGAAGTTGATGTAGAAGTAGCAGTTGTAGAAGTACTAGTAGTAGTGATGTTTGCCGTAAAACTAGTATAACAGTTTGTGCCAAAGGCAGCAGAAGGAGGGGCAGAAGAGATACTAGTACCTGAGTAAATGTGGCCCTGTTTGAGACCCAACAGTTTGGTTATGTTTGGATTGGTGAGCTGGTGGCTAACCGGTTCCGACGAGGAGCGACGATTGCGGAAATCGCTCCGATGGTAGGCGCCACCACCGATTTGACTACTATTGTTTGCAGTACTTGCATTGATTGTGTTGCTGTTGTTGTTGTTGTTGTTATTTGTGATACTTGTCGTGTTGTACGCGGACAATGTGGTAGTAGCCGTATTGATATTAGTACAAGCATGTGACACAAACGAGGAATGACTGATCATTCCCAGATTCGGATTATGGGTTAAGTCTAGACTTCGCCAGGATTTTCCTTTGATAGCCGGGTCCTAGATGAGGAAACAGTGGGATGCATACAAAACGGGTTTTGTAAATTACGTTATAATCGAAAGTTAAATCTGGCAGATACTGGTTAGTACAAGAGAGGAAGACAGCTGAGGCTGTATGGTTGATTTACCAAAGTTTTACTCCTCTCAAACTAGAGCCAATTCAAGTGAACCATTCATACAGCGTTCAGTTTACAATAGTTTATGGGACAGTGAACGGATTCAGTGACAGATGGTGTTTTTACACATGTTCGGGAGAGCAAAGATGAAATGTGACAGGAAAAGGAACATCAACATAAATACTTATGTAAACCAATGTTTAGAAATGAACTTCCAATAACGAGAAACAGCTATCAAAAAATATAACCCCAAACGAAAAGTACGACTGCGGTGATCATTGTTGCAACGTATCATAGTTACTTTGAGGAAAATCAAATAACATATTCTACTGGGTAGAAAGGATTGAAAACTAAATACCGAACGTCAAATTTTCCAACCAGAAAAATCTACACAAAAAGAAGTATATTTGGTACAGTCTGTTTTCATTGCATACGCAGTTTGGTCGACAATGACCCGGATTGACGTGAAATGAATTTCCAGCGATTGAACGCCACCCACTCGTGACTTCACAGAACCCGCACTTACCTGATGGGGCTGCACCTTGTGCGATTGCCGAGCATATTGGATTGCCGATTGATCCAGCATATCCCAGGACTTCTGCCGTCGGACGTTCTGTCCGCCGGCACCGGATTGATTGCCACCGACTGCACTGGTCGTCAACGGGTCTGCTCCGCCGCCTCCGTCACCAACGCCACCGGCTTCCACCGGCCAGCGGGGAAGGGTGTGCTTCACGTGGCACCGAGAGCGAACTTCCTCCGAAAAGCAAACCAGCGCTAAAATGTAGGAGAGATTGTGGGTGTGATTAGCTGTTCGGTGGAGAGATTATGCGGTACTTAAGCAAGTTAGTTTGTCGGTGATGCTTCGCTAAAAATATCATCACAACTTTCTGAATATTTCGATTGGCGCTCACTGGCGTAGTAAAACCTATCGAATTATACTTTGCCGTATGAGACTTCATGAGCCCACTGTATTTTGCTTTCATAAGGTATTTCAAGCAAAACAATGCATTAGGTCCTAAGTAACAAAGAGAGACTCTCTTTGTCGACTTTCTCTTTGGGCTCCTACGGCTATGTAGAAACATGTTCAACTATTTTCAACATATGGTACGGTAGTATAAAGTGTGATTATGGATTCAATACGTTGAAAACATCACCAAATCGTTTAATAGACAAGCTATTAACCAAAGAGAAAGTCGACATAGAGAATCTCTCATTGTTACTTAGGACCTAATGCATTGTTTTGCTTGATTTAATAGTTATAGTTAATAGTAATGATTTTCGCAAGTCATTCTTATCATTTTTATAAACAAGCCACATTTTTTTTTGTTTTTTTTTAATTTTTTTCCCTCTGTGATAGGAGCTGTGTATGTGGATGTTTTTGAGCATGTTTTAGGTTAATATATTCGCTGCGATAAAATCAATAACTCTTCTAAGTGCTTTATCTTCGCGTTATTTTATCATCACCTTTGTATGGGTCCTATCTCATTGTTCAATTCCGGGCAATGAGAAAGCGGACTCGCTTGAAAAGGTGGGCGCTATGGAAGGCGATATTTGTGATCGATAAATCGCCTTCAACGATTTTTTTCCTATTTTTCGTCAACAGTCACTCGTCAGCTGGCAGTATAAATGGAGTAAAGGAGATTTGGGGCGATGACAACATTCTATCATCCCAAAGGTGTCGAAGAAATCTTGGTTTAGGGGGATGGATGTGAGTCGAGACTTCATTCGTGTCATGTCTCGCCTCATGCCCAATCATTATTCTTTGAACGCTCATTTGTACCGGGTTGGGCTGAGCGACAGCAATCTCTGTGAATGTGGACGAGGCTATCAGGACGCAGATCACGTTATTTGGTCTTGTGCTGAACATCGTGGAGTCAGATCGGGGCTTTATGATTCCCTTCGGGCTCGAGGTAGACAACCCAATGTGCTAATTCGAGATATTTTGGCTGTACGTGATTTGGAGTACATGAAACTCATTTATGTGTTTTTGACTAACATTAGCATTAGATTGTAGTTAGTTTAACCTGTATGTTTAGTATAAGTTTTTTTTTTATATGTGTATGTGTGTGTGTTTTTTTTCTTTTTCAAGAAATGTTCAAGTCAAAAGAAAACCATAAATTGTATAGTTATAAGAGTTTCAATAATTTAGAATTTAAATTTAATGTGTTATGTAAACCATACTTTAAATTCCCACCCTCTTTCCCATCCGTAATTTGTAGTTCCTATTAACCTCGAGACGGCCGCGAGTAATCGGCTCTTTCCTCCTAACTTTAGTTTTAAGATAAATGATGTATAAAAACATGAAAATTTGGCTCTGTAAAGTTGATTCGATTGAGCCTGTACAAATAAATGATTTATTTAAAAAAAAATCAATAACTAACCTACGTATTAGTTTATTGTGTCTTACATTTTCATAGTATATTTTGTTTTTTTTTAAATTTTTTTCCTGATATTGAATTGAACACAATTATTTAATTATCCTCGTGGGCGTTCTAAGTCCCAACGATGGATGAAAATAATCCGAGCCGGGGCTCGGAGGAGTTTGATAGTTCGGATGATGATATTCCTCCTAGCCAACACCACCTGAAGCACCTTCTGGTTCATCCTCCTCCGAGATTACCCGCCAGAAAGCTTATCCACCCGGATCGAAAGGTCCATTTCTGGTTTTCTTTCGGCCCAAGAGTAAACCGTTGAACAAATTCCAAATAGAAAAAGATCTGGCAAAGTCGTATCGGTCCATCCAGGAAATAACCTCTCCCAGTAGCAATAAGCTTCGCATCACTCTAAGTGATCGCGAAGAAGCTAACAGGATTGTTGCCTCAGAGCTCTTTTCTTTAGAATACCACGTGTATCTTCCCTCGCACGTAGTAGAAATAGCCGGAGTGGTCACCGAACCGTTTTTGACGTGCGCTGACATCAAGTCCCACGGAACTGGTGGGTTTAAAAATCATGCCGTTCCATCAGTTCAGGTCCTTGATGTCAGGCCATGAACCATGTGTCATCTGATGGCACAAAAAAGCCCTCCAACTCGTTTCGTGTGATCTTTTCTGGAGGGGCAGAATTTCCTCGTGTTGGGGTAGCTTCGGTTACCTGTTCGCCTCTATGTACCGACAGTCATGACACTGTGACAAGTGCCAGCAGTTGGGTCATACTGCACCTATCATTGGATTGCACGTGGAAAGTGATTCAAGATCCCCATGGTAGTGATCACCTGCCTATCAAAATTTCAATCACCAATGGTTCGTGTCAATCTCGCCCGACCGACATTGCGTACGACCTCACGAAGTGCATCGACTGGGGTAAATTCGCTGAAGCGATCATCGATGGCGAGCAATCGGTCGAAGTCCTTCCTCCGTTGGAAGAGTATCGGTTTTTATCCGGGTTAATCCTCAAATGTGCGATCGACGCACAGCGCAGACTGGTACCAGGATCAACAATTCGCCGACGTTCGCCCACGCCGTGGTGGGACGACGAATGTACTGAAGTCTATCGTGAAAAATCCGTCGCGTTTAAAGCATATCGGAAGCGCGGTTCGCGAGATAACTACGAGCGGTACATTGCTCTTGAGCGTAAGTTTAAGAGCCTCGCCAAAGCCAAGAAACGCGTATATTGGCGTCACTTCGTCGAAGGGCTATCGCGTGAAACGTCGATGAGAACTCTTTGGACCGTCGGGAGAAGAATGCGAAATGCGTCGTCGGTGAATGAAGACAAGGAAAGCTCTTCCCGGTGGATCTACGCGTTCGCCAAGAAAGTTTGCCCAGATTCGGTTCCGCTGCAACGAATTGCTCGCGATACTCAAACCAATCGTAACGAATTGGATGCGCCCTTTTCTATGCTCGAATTCTCACTTGCTCTTCTTTCATGCAACAATTCTGCGCCAGGAATGGATAACATCAAGTTTAACTTGTTGAGAAACCTCCCAGACGTCGTAAAGAGGCGCTTGCTGAACTTATTTAATCAGTTCCTGGAAAGCAATATTGTTCCGGATGAATGGAGGCAGGTTAGAGTTATAGCTATACAAAAACCCGGGAAACCCGCGTCGGATTACAACTCGTATCGTCCAATTGCGATGTTGTCGTGTATACGGAAGCTGCTAGAGAAGATGATTCTCCATCGGCTCGACAAATGGATTGAATCTAAAGAGGCAAAGGAACGAGCGGTTGTCTTGCGCTGCTTTCAACAGAAATTCAGCTGGCCTATGCCCAAAATGAGCAAATGGGTTCAGTTTTCATGGACATTAAGGGGGCTTTTGATTCAGTTTGTGTAGACGTCCTTTCAGACAAATTCCACGAGTGTGGCCTTTCACCATTACTAAACAACTATTTGTACAATTTGTTGTCTGAGAAACATATGAGGTCTTCGACAACTTCACGAATTAGCTACAAGGGTCTCCCCCAGGGCTCTTGTTTAAGCCCCCTTTTTATAATTTTTATGTCAGAGACATCGATAGCTCCCTCATGGAAAATTGCACGCTAAGACAGCTTGCGGATGACGCCGTTGTTTCAATTGTAGGACCAGGGGCGAACAACTTGCAGGGACCGTTACAGGATACCCTAGACAATTTGTCTACCTGTGCTTTAAAGCTGGGTATCGAATTCTCTCCGGAGAAAACTGGGGAAAGCACATTAAGTATTTGATTCAGAAATGCCAGCAGCGAATAAACTTCATGCGTACTATCACCGCAACATGGTGGGGAGCCCACCCGGAAGATCTGATAAAGCTGTATCGTACAACGATTCTGTCGATTCTCGAGTACGGTAGTTTCTGTTTTCAATCCGCCGCGAAAACTCATATTCTGAAGCTGCAGCGAATCCAGTACCGTTGTCTTCGTATCGCGTCAGGCTGCATGAACTCAACTCATACTATGAGTTTGGAGGTATTAGCAGGAGTTCTTGCTTTATCAGATCGTTTTGTGGAGCTATCGTTCCGGTTCCTCATCCGCTGTGAGGTGTTAAATCCATTGGTAATTGAAAATTTTGAAAAGCTAATCGAACGAAATCCTCAAACTAAGTTCATGACACTGTACTACTGGTACATGACTCTGGAGGTGAGCCCTTTTTCGAATGTTCCTAATCGTGATTACCCCCAAGACTTCTCTAGTTCTACTGTAGTTTTTGATCTGACCATGAAGAAAGAAGCTCGCGGAATACCAGATCCACTCCGTTCGGAGTACATTCCATCAATTTTTGCAAGTAAGTTTGGCCATATCAGATGTGACAGGAAGTTTTAAGCTTGTATTACACTGTTTGTCCAATAGCCAAATATTTGTCATAGGCAGATAGGCATCTGACAAACATCTATGATATCTGTCAGCTGTCTAGCTGCCTATGCCAAATATTTGGCTATTGGACAAACAGTGTAATACAAGCTTTACACCGACGGGTCAAAAACAAATGATTCCACTGGATTTGGTGTTTTTAACGAAACTCATAGCGCCTCCTTCAAACTACAAAGTCTTTGCTCCGTATCCGTCGCAGAGCTGGCGGCTATACACTATGCATTAGAGCGAATTGCCTCTCTTCCCTCTGATCAATTTTTCATTTTTACGGATAGTCTCAGCTCACTTCAGGCTATTCGTTCGATGAGGCCAACAAAGCACTCACCGTATTTCGTTTGCGAAATACGATCTCTTTTGTGTGCCCTATCAAATAATTCCTACACCAAAACCTTGGTTTGGGTCCCTTCTCATTGCTCCATTCCGGGTAATGAGAAAGCGGACTCACTTGCCAAGGTGGGCGCTATGACAGGCGATATTTATGATCGACAAATCGCCTTCAACTAATTTTGTGCTATTTTCCGTCAACAGGCCTTGATCAGCTGGCAACAAAAATGGGATGCAGGGGATTTGGGCAGATGGTTACATTCTATTCTCCCACAGGTATCGAAAAAAATCGTGGTTCAGAGGTTTGGATATTAGCCGGGATTTTATCAAGGTAATGTGTCGTCTAATGTCCAATCACTACTCGCAAGGCTCGCATTTCTATCGAATAGGGCGCTCAGACACCAATCAATGCGGCTGTGGTGCGGGTTATCAGGACATCAACCATGTTGTCTGGTATTGCCTCGATTTCGAAATTGCCAGATCTGATCTTTGCGCATCCCTACGGGCCCGAGGGAAACCAGAGAAGGAAGATATCAGAGATGTGCTGGGTAAGCTGGACTTGGAGTATATGGGGCTAATTTACAAGTTCTTGAAACAAATAGATGTATTCGTTTGATCCTCTCTTAGCTGTCGTTTTAACATGTCCACCTCGCCCTCTCCCCCGTAATACCGCTTCTGTTGTATCGTTACAGCTTAATGCAACACAACATCTACGCCAGACCAACAGCAACAATTTCGCATCGCCAATCTGCTGTTGAAAGCTAACGTTAAGATTCCTACTTCCCCATTCCTACCCAAATCATTGTAATCCCTAACCTCGACCAAGCCGCGAGTTTTTCGGCTTTCCAAAATTAACATAGTAAGTTATTGTCATTATAAAAATGAAAAAGAACTCGGCTCCGTTATGCCTATGGCACTTGAGCCTCACAAATAAACTTGTAAGTTAAAAAAAAATCGAGATTTATCAATTAGAAATAGCAAGGTAAGTTTCCGAGAGAGAGATAAAAGATAGGAAAAAATACATGGAGCAGCGAATCACCTTAAACGACTTTTTTACTTCAAAAAATGAAATTTGCTTTTTTTCACTCTACGTGGTATTTGTCCGAATACCAATTCAAAAAACGAGAATAAACCGCAAGCACTGGGATCGTTGCAAAGGTGTTCCTCGAATGGCGAGTCGTCAATAAATTGAAGTAGGATATATACAGAACAAAAATAACAGATCTATTCATTCGTTCAAGATAACCATGGTAAAAGCAGTGAAGCAACAACATTCGCTGGTTTGTAATTACTGCCAGCTCCATCCCGGAAAGCGAAAAAGTGATTTCACTTCCCTTCCGCAGAAAGGGATTTGTTTCTCTTGAAAAAAAAAATCCCAGCGACCTCGACTGGAATTGAAACCAGATCCACGGAGTTGCCAAATAGCTTACGACGATACCACTGGCACCGATCCCTTCCTTGGAGGATTTGAGAAGCACTGATCTTTAGTCTCGAGTTGTGGCAACAAGGAAGCTTTCTATACTTGTAAAGATGGTATCAGTTATGTTTGAAGCGTTTTCTCAAGCCCTGCTGGCAGTAGTCCCTGCCACATATTCCAATCTAAATTTAGCGACCTTGAATCTCTTCATAATAAATTCAATCTTGAGATATTCCATATTATCACAGCAGAGCCTCCTCGTCCTATTTCTTATATTCTAAGAAACTGCAAAAAAAAACCTCCCAGAGCATAAAAAAATACCCCAACTA
>JASCZW010019574.1:0-13540 GCA_034211315.2 Aedes japonicus
AGTTTAATTGTTTGCAGTGAAATTTATAGTTTTTTTTTACGCTAGCTTGAAATTGTTTCTTTTGACATAAGCAGAGCCCGACAAAGTCATCGTCAATTAATTATCGTTAAGCAACGATGACGCTGTTGACCATCAATATCAAACGAAAATCAAGCTGTTTCTCTTTGATCCCACAATAACATCTATAAAACCACTCTCGATCTGGGTCATGCTATTTGTTTTTGTTAGCTTCGTGTTCAGTTAATGTTTCACAGTTAAGGTGAATTGAGGAAGCATTCATCCAGCTGCAATGCTTTTGTATTGGTACAATAATAATCATTGACTATGCGAAAGTTTGTATGCAAAGTATTTGTTTACTCAAAAATAAACAAATCTGTCATTCCCTTACATGGTAAGAGGCAAATCCACCGTGCAGGAGTTTGTTCATATAGCTTTACTGAATTTTTCAAATCAATGTGAATCATCTACCTTCTTTACAAATTTACTTTGCGCAACACTAAGCTAACTTCAAACAATTTATTTAGACATGACAAGAATATCTCATTCAGTCACTGGATGTGAATTATGCGGAGATGTTAAGTCAGCAGTAAGAAGAGCGGCAATACCATACTCTGGATCTATCTAGGAAGTATTGGGGTTGCATGTTTTCTCGGCTTCCCTAGGCATATAGCATCTTCGTGAATGTCACACAGTATAGAAATGATAGTATTGGCTTTCTCAGTAAATGACTGTGGGCTCATACAGCATTGTGCGAAGAAACTAGCTCTCTCCTAGTTTGCATGAACGGAAGGTGAAACCAGATCATGCAATCGAATGGAAGATTGAACCGGAATCTTATCATGTCATGGACACAATATCGAACAAATGATCGCTTGCTACATATGACCGGTTTTTTTTTTTTGGGTAATAATAATATAATTTACAGGGACTAATTGTTTTATATTTACTAGATTTAATAAACGATGGGCATTAGTTGAAATTCTATTTTATTGTTTAACATTTATTTGCTTTTTGTCTAGCATTGTCTAAAAATATTCGTTAAAGAAACCATTCATCTTCTGTTATTATTTAGCTTCGGATAATTTCTCATCTTTGTCAACAATCTTGAACAAATGATTTGAAATATTAGAACCAAACATAAAAAATATCAAACACATTTACATTTAATGACAAAATATGAAGCCTCGAATGCAGTAACCACCGCATTGCAATGAAGTAGGTAGACTGAATCGAATTTAAGCTGTTTATTTTGCATATTAGTACATCAACAAGGATGCTATATAATTTCACCGGATTTTTACGCTATCGGTTAGAAATATTCAATGATACGGAGTTATAACATGATACAAGGGTGTTGTTGTACCAACATGAAAAATGTCATCAAGACAGCCGTGTATCATGTTACAACTCTGTAGCATGAACAAAGCATAACAATTGATTTTGTTCCCGTTCTATACGTTAATCATAACGTAGCGTATAGTGCAGTATATTGAAGAATCCAACTAGAAAAAAGAACATGACACCGAGTTGTGATAAATCTAACAGCTCCCATGATAAAGTATAGGAGGAAATGTTTAAAATGCTTCTAGAAAATTTAAATAAGATTCTAATTAAAAGCGGTTTGTTGTATGATGTAAGAAAAATCCAAAACTTCTCAATAAAGACATTTTCAGCAAAATAAAAATAAAATTAAAATAATGCCCCTATTGACAAATTCAATATGAAAAAAGAAGAAAACACCGAGTAACGATAAATCTGACAGCTCCCATGTTAAAGTAAAGGACGAACATTGTAAAATGCTTCTGGAAAAAAAAACAAATGAAATTCTAATTAAAAGCGATTTGTTAGAAAAATCCAAAACTGCTTATTAGATGCATTATTTTAAATTTATTTTTATTTTGCTGAAAATGTCTTTATTGGGACGTTTTGGATTTTTCTTACATCATACAACAAACCGCTTTCAATTAGAATTTCATTTGAATTTTCTAGAAGCATTTTAAAAGTTTCGTCCTATACCTTAACATGGAAACTGTCAGATTTATCACCACTCGGTGTCTTCTTCTTTTTTGAAGTTGGATTCCTCAATAACGCCTCAGATGCGCTATACAGCGCACTCAATGACCTTAGTGTTCTAAATGCACTTCCACAGTTAATAATTAAGAGCTTTTTTTGGACACTGCCGCTATCTTTGTTGCAGATCGCTTTAGCGCCATGCCACAGGTCACCTTTTTGTTAGTTTTTGGACGTTCCTGGAAATTGCAAGTTAGCATCGTTTTTCGTTTGCGAATTGCTATCAGCTTCACTTTGTCTTTTTTCGACTTTTTGCGGAGTCTTGCAAGGCTCCGGAATCCCGATTCATTGATATAAACTTATATTACGAACTAGAAAATACGTAACGACGCGACGCGTGTCTAAAGTCGATTGAGTCAATTCAGCACCGAATTGAAGTAAAATCAAAACAACAACCATAGGACCTGTCCTTTTTCGATGATTTCAGCTTATTTTATTGCGAACTTGAATTGAAGTTATTATGGGAAAAAATATTTGTCCATTCTCATACTCCAAGCTTTTAGTTACAATAATATTCAGAAATGCTTGTACCCTCTCATTGGATATGTGACCTGATCGCGAAAGGTGGACCTACGCCATTAGTACTGATATGAAAGACAATCTCTGACGTGGTAGTATCATATAACATCTATTTTTCATTAATGCCGCAATTACATATCTGGCATTGATGTACTGATTATACAGATGTGATCCAACGGACGGTTCAGGAAGCCTTGAATGCTGGTGCAGTCGGGTGAGGCTTTTTCCTCAGTGATATTGATGTGGGATTTCCTCTTGGCTGCAACATCTTTCTGATGCGTTCCCAGGCTTGATGAGCCGTAGCCACGTTTAAATATAAATCTAGCTAGATAGGTATATGTTGATAGATCCAAATGATCAAAAGCCTGGCGTAGAGGTTCCTACTCAATTCTTTGTTCCGCTAGTAAACATTTATTAAAAAAAATGATAGTCAGAAATGTTTTTTACCTGTACATACAGGTAACGACTTTCATACAAAACATTTTTAAATCGAACGTCAAATTGATTAATGTAATTAGGTGGGAGTAATATAGAAAATTACTTGTTTGCAGCGAAACCAAGGAAATGACACATCGGCTTAAACCGGTCTAATAATGAAAATAATCTTTGTTTTGTGAAATTTGACATTATTCATCAACATTGTTTCCCTCAAGAGTGATACACTCACTTTTATCTAACATTTCTTTTATACGTAAAAAAGGCGTTTGTTTCGTCGATTACCTCTTGATTCGAGCGATACCTCTATTCAGCGAGCATTTTTGAAGTTTTTGTTTTCCATACCGGGGTACAATTTGAAAATAAAACTCTATTACGACCGTCACAAACTGCGGTCAGGTTTTAAGCGTTAATATCGCAGTCGTTCCTTCAAACATTTTCTAAATATTTGCCTCAATCGATTGGAAATATTTCTACGCGTCGATTTTAATATTGAAAACTATTGATGTTTAAAATAAAACTATTTAAAATAACGCAAATATAAGGTGATTTCTTATAATGGCGATATTTCAGAGTAAATCTACAAAATGCACAGTACTTTCCTATCACAGACATAAAATTTATGTAAGGAACGTCTCCTATCTATCAGTGAAATATTCTTAAGGGAAACTCCTGCATTTCCCTTTAGTCATTCAGCGATCTCGAAAATGTTGTTGTCAGTGCTCGTCTGTGCACCGTCAAGGCGTCCGGCATACTCTACTGCCAAGCAACAATTTGTCTGGCCGTGGCAAATTTGCAGTCGGATTGCAGTTCCCACTTGTTCGCGTTCACTGTCTGCTCCGGGGCACTACTAAGGGCACTACACCGACCGCGTTGGTGCCGGAGCCACCGTCTACCTTACTGCGGTGATGGAATACCTGGCGGCTGAAGTCCTCGAGTTGGCAGGAAACGCCGTCCGCGCCAATAGGTAGACCAGAATCATTCTACGTGACCTGCAGCTGGCCATCCGCAACGACGAGGAGCTGATAGAACTTCTCTCTGGTCTGGCCTTTCACAGGGTGTGGTCTTTTTCAGGCCGTTCTGCTGCACAAGAAGACTGAGTAAAAAGCATAAGTTCAATCGCAAACCATGCTCCACCCATAAACAACTAAAATTCGCCCATTTACGGACGAAAAAATCAATTTCCCCAACTGAAGAGTTTGTTTAGTTGTAGTTTCTGTTGCGCTCATCAAAATTTCCATTACCAGGCACCGGCTCAACATGGCATTGCTTTAAACGTTGCGTCCTGGAGAAAATGCCCAAGCAAGTTGGATAACCAACAAACAAAATGTTATTAACAGCTGACCGACCATGTGCACACATATTTTAGTTCCTAGTTGTACATAGTGAAGTACGTAGATTAGATTAGTTGCGGGCGGTGGCAAGCACTCTGGATGGTGGCCAGATAGGCGATGGTTTAATTGGCTGTTACTAGAAAGTGGCTTGTTATGCAGTCGGCTGACCCAGCCAGTAAAGAATGCTTTGTCAGTCAGTTTTGTTTTATAACTGAGATTTTGCATATTTTGAACCAGACTTTATCTGACGGCAAGGGTAGGGTGTCAATTGGAAATCTAAAAATAATCGACTGTCACGAACTATCAATACAAATTAGGCGCTTATAACTTAATAAACGATTGATAGATTTTCAAGATGTTCACATTTCCCGCGTATCAATTCATTAATAAAACAATATCCGTTAACAATTTTAAACTATTGCAAATAACGAAAATAAAAAGTAATGTCTTATAATTTTGTTTTGTAGGCTAAATTTGATAAATGCGCAGAACTTTCCTAGCACAGATTTCAAATGTGAGTAAGGGAGGTCTCATATGTAGCAGTAGGGTGGGGCTTATTTGAAAAAAATAATCGGGCACATGTTTTCCCATGTGGAAAATGATCTTTATGGTCCATCAGATGACATACTAAAATTTCAGATTTTTTCGTTAAGGTTTAGAGGTGCCGAAATGGGCCTAAGTGCAAAATGTCGAACGGTAGCAAATATCGACCAAAATAGAAACATCTATAAGTAAACACGTAATTTTGTGACCCTAAAGGGCGAAAATTTTGTCGGTTTTGCGATATCTCTGAACGTTTTTGAGATATAAGCCTCAACAATGAATGTGTGTTTGCACTTACGCCAACATATTTGAAGTATCACAAGCAACATCTTTGCTGTACAAAATTATAAACTGAACAAAAGCAGCGAGTAAGAGGGCGAGAGAAGGAGGGAGATTTAGAGAGAGAGAGAGAGAGAAATAGAGAGAGAGAAAGAGAAAATGTTCTTATAATTGAGAGTGGATCATAGATCTTGAACATATTTAAACGTGTTTATATATTGATTAATATTGAACTCAAAAAATTACATGTCATGTCCAATACTGATTAACAATAGTAGTTTTCTTCAAATTAGCAAAGTTTACAATAAGGTTTAGGACGTGGTTTTCGTTTTGAGCTATAGGATGTTCAACAGATCTCTGATTGGATCATCTCTCTTCCTCGCAGATTTTTTATTACCGAGATAAGCTTTCATCGATCGTGCCGAGATTAGCTTTAATCGAGGTCCTGTCGTTCTATATCAGGAAGGCTTTAATCGAAAATGGCGAGACCAACAAGTTCTTTGCTCAGATACCACATGTGTAAAGAAAACTTATTTTTACCACTGCTTGCAGCAGCCAAATTAATTGTTTGGAATTGAAGCCAGGAGATCAATAGAAGATTTATTTTTGGTGCCAACGTAGGACGAGTTGCTGAAAACCAGGTCTCAATATGCATTGATACCAGAAACGTACAATTATCCAGAAGTCCTGAAGTTTCTTTCCTTGTAAGTTTGAATTGCGCTCGAAATAGCCATACTTTTAACTAGAAATAAGAAGAAAAATAAGTATTTTCCATTTAATTCCAACTTCCATTGCTTATCTTGACAGATACGCGTATTTCGTCTACAATGTGCAGACTTCGTCAGTGTCTCGTACTAACAATTCGACTCGATATTAGTACGAGACACTGAAGAAGTCTGCACATTGTAGACGAAATACGCGTATCTGTCAAGATAAGCAATGGAAGTTGGAATTAAATCGAAAATGCTAATTTTTCTTGTGATTTCTAGTTACAGGTATTCAGGTACACTAAACAGCTCAAACTCTCTAGGATTCATACTTTCAAGTTATAAATGGCTTTTGCAATCCACCTAGTAGCATGAATTGATCCAGGCTGACAGAATTGCACGCTTATAGCATTAGTGCTATTCAGAAAGATTATAGTTAATTCAAGCAATTCCAGGTAATCGTCGCGAGGTAAACTATCACACAGAAAGAGCCATCAAACTGATTCAAGATTATAATGGTAACAACTCAAAACGAAAACCACTTCCAAAACTTTATTGTAAACGTGAACTTTCATAACCAAAACTTTGCTAATTTGAAGAAAAGTACTATTGTTAATCAGTATTCGACATGACATGTAATTTATGAGTTCAATATTAATCAATATATAAACACGTTTAAATATGTCAAGATCCATGATCCACACTCTCAATTATAAGAACATTCTCTCTTCTTTCTCTCTCTCTCTCTCTCTCTTTAAATCTCCCTCCTTCTCTCGCCCTCTTTCTCTCTGCTTTTGTTCAGTTTATAATTTTGTGATACTTCAAATATGTTGGCGTAAGTGCAAACACACATTCATTGTTGAGGCTTATATCTCAAAAACGTTCAGAGATATCGCAAAACCGACAAAATTTTCGCCCTTTAGGGTCACAAAATTACGTGTTTATTTATAGATGTATCTATTTTGGTCGATATTTGCTACCGTTCGACATGTTGCACTTAGGCCCATTTCGGCACCTCTAAACCTTAACGAAAAAATCTGAAATTTTAGTATGTCATCTGATGGACCCTAAAGATCATTTTCCACATGGGAAAACATGTGCCCGATTATTTTTTTCAAATAAGCCCCACCCTAATGTAGCAGGGTACACCTTCGATTTTTGTTTTCACTCGTTCTGCAGTGCGGAGCGGCAAAGCGCCAATTTGGATTTGAAAGCTTGCGGTGGCAAGTACCTTAGAAGGTACATAGGCGATCAACCAGTTGGTGAGATAGCTGACAGGCAGTTGGTAGCAAGCCGTTGGCAAGGCAAGCGTTGCTAGGCAGCCATAAATTATATGAACGTGTGGTAGACAGTCGGTTACCCATGCCAGTGATTCATTTGAACCCAGCCGGAGGGTGCAACTGCGTGGACCATTTCAAATCCGTCCTTTTCAGGATGACTGCAAATTAATTTTGAGAGAGTTTGTTCGGTTTGAGTTCATCTACCCTTGCTTTCCATTTGCTTTTATCAACTTGAGGTTTTTAAGATTGCCATTATATTTACTCAAAAATTTAAAATTTTACTAACCAAAAGTGATGACACTTCGCACATATTACATATTCATCCAACGGTATTTTAAAATTTTAAAGAATGATGCATGCCTGCAAGTATCAAAAAATTTCCTATCACGGAAAACGGTGTGAATTTTCGATCGTGATTTTCAGAACTAATATTCTCTGCAAATTCCAAGGAGTACTATTATGAACAGTTATTCTGTTGTGTTCACGATTCGCTTTGGACAGAGTTTTACTTCTAGGAAGAAATAAATTTTCAGAAACTGTGAAGGTGAGAACGTTTTGATGGCCACCATAAGGGACGTCCATTAATTCATGTCACGCAAAAAATGCCTTTTATAACCCCCCCCACCCCCCCCCTGCTACGTTTTTTTTGTGATCTTCAAATTTTTTGTATGGATTGTCACGACTACCCAAGCAGCACACCACGATCATTATTAGTTACAGCAACTTGATTATGACTAACAAAGACACATTTTTGTTTTCTCAACTAAATGGCAACATGTGTGCTACTAGGGTAGTTCGCCATTACCCCTTCTTAAATGTCTGCTTTGGATTGACTTGCGCTCTCATTGACCCACCAAACGCTGCAAAATGAAAAAAAAAATGAAAAATGATTTGTCTTCATGCCAAAAACATCCAAAAAACCAAACATTTTACTCAAATTCACCCTAAAACTTAACCAACATATGTGAGCTGAAATAAATACATAAATTAATCTACCGTAAAATTTGATTTTATTTCGATAACCAAAGACGATTTCTAAGGAGTGTATCGAATATAAGCTATCCACATACATTTGCGTTGTACGCATGTATTTGTGATGGTTTTTTATGCTCTGAACACTGCATGCTGTGCGTTTGACTGTCAGCTTTCTTTTGTTTACTTGTTTGTGCGGTTCAAATTCTGTGTTTTCAAAATGTCGCGTATTGAAAAGGAAGTGAAAATTAAGGTTCTGGACACATGGCTAAGTGAAAAGGGTATTACTATGCGAAAATTGGCGAAGCGTTTTAGAATTCATCATGCGAGTGTTAAAACCATCATTAATAAGTTTGGGGAACACTATTCTTTGGATGAGCTACCAGGAAGAGGCAGAAAACGCGGTTCTTCCAACCCGAAACTGGAACAGAAAGTGGTATCTCTAATCATGAAGAACAAATCAATGTCAATACGTGATTTGGCCAAAAAAGCAGGAACGAGTGTCGGAATGATCCAGCGTATCAAGAGGCGAAACCACCTGAAGACCTACAAGAAGTAGAAAATCTCGAAACAAAGTGCAGAACAGAAGAAGCGAGCAGCAACAAGGGCCCGGAAATTGTATTCGCATCTTTTGCAGCGTCCGGATGCATGCGTTTTGATGGACGATGAGACCTATGCAAAGGTGGACTCAAAAACCCTTCCAGGTCCACAATACTTTACTGCCGTCGTTGGGAAGGATGTGAACGATGCGGACAGGTCGATTCAAGTGGAGAAATTCGGTCGAAAGGTACTGGTATGGCAAGCAATATGTTCCTGTGGTTTGAAGTCAACCATTTTTTACACTACCGGAACTATAAATGCGGAAATCTATCGATCTGAGTGTCTCCAGAAGAGATTGTTGCCTTTATATAAGAAGCATAGTGCACCTCTACTGGTTTGGCCGGATTTAGCGTCGGCTCACTATGCCAAAACCACTCTCAATTGGCTTGCGGAAAAGGGTATACATTTCGTTGAGAAAAATATCAATCCACCAAATTGCCCTCAGCTTCGACCCATCGAACGTTACTGGGCAATCGTGAAGAGGGTCTTCAAGAAGACTAGTAAGGCAGCTGGGAACATGCAAGAGTTCTAAAAAATTTGGGTCCAAAAATGCGATGCAACACTTGTCCGGAACTTGATGAAGAGCATTCGATCCAAAGTTTGAACATTTGTGAAGGAATATCTTAAATTTCATCCGGTCTTCATTATGTTCAAGTTTAACCTCGTACAATAAAGGATCAATTTTTTGTATGAATAAAATATCGGTTTTCAACATAATTTGAAAGAAAGTTTGTGGATATCTTATTTTCGATACACTCCTTAAAGTGTCGCAATAGTTATCGACTCTCCCTTCATTAAGAAAAAGAAGACATGGACCGTTTCAATTATATCACAATGCCAGCTCGACTTTGAATGTCTCTTTCAATGATTTCAGCTTAACCAAACCATTCCTCTTATCTTGACTCTCAGGGATAGCGTCAGAAAAACTCGTCCAGTAAGCAGCTACTACATCGCACGTAATTACCGTAATTAGCTGAATCGCGATAATTACTAGCAAGAAAATGCTCTTCTCGATGAATAAATTCTGTTTCTACCTTTGCCTGTGGTAGCTTTTCGCACCCTTACTTCCATTTCCCACCGGCACCCACCACCGGTTCAGTGTTTTAACCGGAGAAGGTTTCACAATCAGACTCTACTATAAACCCGAAACATTACACGCCAAAAGTAGGTACCTCCGTATCGTCGTCCTTTGAGAATTCCATCCCGCATTTCAAGTGCAAAACTTCACCACCATCAGCACAACCTACATTGTTTGTCTCCTGGGAACGAAATTTTCTTCACCATTTTCCGAGCCGGTTGAAACATTGTGTTTCATCTGGAACATCATGAAAATTGTCAAAGCGTTGGTGTCCAAACCACCATCAGAACGCTCTCCCCCACTTCCACTTCCACTCCGAGCTGAGTAAATATCATTCAAGACCCTTAGGTATATAGCATTTTGTCTTACCTGGAAGGAGCGCAGTGCGAGTGAAAAAAACGAAACTGAAAACTAAACCCCATTTTCGCATTCCGCCCACGATACCTGCTACACACACAAACACAAACGCGCGCCAAACGGGTCTCTTATCTCCGCTGCCACCTGCACGGTTTCTATCTTTCACGCTCATTTTCCTTTGACGCGGTGGTCCTCCAATCGAGATCCTACCTAGCGTATGTTGCTGACTGAAAGCATTATTGCTGGCGCTGTTGCTGTTGACGACGACTACGATGATGATGATGATGATGATGATGATGATGATGATGATGTTGTTATGGAAAAGGAAAAAGAGTGCCCTTCAACACACTCTCCTACACAGCTACCTCATGCGGATCTTCAAGCAAATATGTCAAACAGGCCGGCGGTGGCGAGGAGGCGGAGGAACAACCGGAGTGAACTGGCATCTGCATGGCACAATGAATAACATATGTGTAAAGTCTTGTTCCGCTTGTTGTTTGTATGATAAAAGAAGTATGATGGAACCCGACTTGGACAGTAGCAGTAGCGGGGTTTGAGTGTTCCCTCTTGAGAAAGATTTTGTTTTATGAAGAGGCTTACTTGTCAATCGAATGTAGGGAATTTACTTGGTTTTGATACCTGCACACGATCGTTTTCATCGTACACTACAAAACAAATTATCAATCCTTAAAACTTTGTTGAACCTTCCTCGGTACTTATTAAAAATACTGACTCATAAGACATTAGTCAATATTGTCCCGGATTTCAAACGTTTCTAGAATTATAAGATTTCAACATAGACACAATGTTTACATTCAATATGAAAAGTTATGGTCTCAAAAATGCATTAGTAGTTCAAAAACCTGCTTCCAGTATCATTTCTGACTAGTAGTAGAGAGTTGCCGTCCTCGGAAAAGTTTTTCAGTATGTCATTTATCGTCTTTTGATATCATCATATTAATTCCAGATCATGCCGCAGAGATGGCGCTGCAGTCTATCTTTGGAAAATGAAGCTTTATAGAGATGCAATTTTCTGCAAAGCTTCTTAGGATGTCTTTTGTCGTCTTTTGACAACATCATATTCGTTCGCGATTTTGCCGCTGCAGAGATGGCGCTACAGTCTATCTTTTTGTCAAGTGGACACTTTAGAGAGTTTTCGGCAAAGTTTCTCATTGTGACATCTGTCGTCTTTTAACGTATTCATATTAGTTCCAGATCTTTCAGCAGGCATGGAGCTGTTTGTCACATGAAGCTTGAGATAGTTGCCGTGTTGGCATAGTTTTAAGTGTGTAATATTTCGTCTTTTGTGATTACCATTTTATCAGATTTCAGAGATGGCGCTGAAGTCTATCTTTGCCAAATGAAGCTCTAGAGAATAGCCCTCTTCGGCAAAGTTTTTCAGTACGCAAAATGCAGTCAATTTGGCGCTACTGGGATTAGTTCCAGATTGTGTTGCAGAGATTGCGCTGTAGTCTAGTTTTGGTTTGTGATTATGCGGGTTTGTAAAATGCAATTATTTTATGCTGTCAGACTAGTCAAATCGTGCCACAATGGTGGTGTTCAAGTCCATCTTGCTGAATTATGTTTCAGATAGCTGCATTTTCTGGCAAAACTATTGAATATGGCAAAGATCGGCAATAGGCATTTCTCGTTAGATCTATCATCAATTTATGATATTTTCCTTGAAAGACAATGAATTTATGCACTTTATAATATAAATAAATTTCAAAACTGGAATTTGTTCCATTTGGCTCCAAAAAAGCCCACCGGGAAAATATGAGGCCTTTGGAAAAAAACCCTACGAAATGAACACCAATGCAATGTCCATTACGTGTTCTTTTTTAACTTTTTAACAAAGTTTGCAAATAACATTAAATGTTTAGGGGAAGGATCCTTAATCTATTCTCAATCCGTCTGAAAGACCTTCATCTGAGAAACAATTCAAAACTTTCACATGTTGTCCTAAAAAATGTGTACACTGAGAAAAAACAAAATTTGGTTATATTTACGTTCATTTTTACTTTGCTGAAACTCATTTCGGGTTTTTGGGAATCGTAGAGGGTTTAAAGAATTTAGCACCCGGCAGAAAATATTTATTTAGGGCTGACGAAGTGTGCAGTTTGAGTCGCGTTAGTGTTTTTAACAAGATGGTAACGTGGAGGGTGCTCCGATCAAAATTTGGTCAAACAGTAATGTGTGTGAGTCGATCAAAGTTTTTATTAATAAGTCATAAGTCTCTTCTTTTTCAAGTTCAGTACAATACGGAATACAGGAGAAATATTCAGCCGAGCTCCGTTTATCCTGACGGAACGCGAATTGCCGGGTCTTTCGTTTAACACGTGCCATAAGATTTTGTAGTCTCCATGGCCACTTCATTCACCGCAGAACGCCAGTTTGCCTTGAACTGTTTGTCGCTCTCAACAGCTTTTTTTGAGTCTTCTTAAGGTTCCGTTTGACGATGGCCCAATATTGTTCGATTGGGCTCTGGCGTGTTGGAAGGGTTCTTGTCCTTGGGCACTAGGGCACCACTTGAGCCTTGTTGGCAGCATACTACTCCATGAACCTTTTTCCGTAATGGAAAGATGCTAAATCCGACCAAAATAGAACGGAAAAATTGAGTCGCTTCAGGAAAGACAGTAGACATTTTTGTAGGCACTCGCTCAGATAAATTTCCTGGTGAACGGTTCTGGTCGCAATGTAAACGTTACTCTTGAAGCCACGTGTAGAGATGGACTACCACACGAGATATTTCTTCGTGAACTTTCAATGTGCTTGAAAATATCTGTCACCTCTCCCCATCCGGTTTTCGTATAAAATTCCTGTCCAAGAAGCTGTTAAAAGTCTGCCTTGAGTTAAGGTTCATCATCCTGTACAACCCAATAAAACTTCGTCAGCATCGTCGTGTACAACTTTCGCGATCGAGCTGTGATCGACGTGATTTGTCTATCGTCGCAATTTGGAGTCTCCACTTTCTTGTAAGTCGACAGTCCAGCTCGTTTTGTAGTTCTATCCACGGTTGAAGGCGCCACTCCCAGCGTCTTTGCGACATCTCCGACGGAGAGGTTGGGGCTCCACTCGAAACAGCGGGCCTCTGGTTTTCGATTTTCCCACGATCCAGCTTTCCTGGTTATCGACAAACGTTCACCGAACACTTTTAATACGTTACAACAGTTGATTTAGCCATATTCAACAATTTCGCTAACGTGGCGTGAGAGTAGTTTCTGATTTTTGCCATGCACGTGCAAAATTTTATGCGTTGCTTTCTTCTTTTTTCGACGATATTTTGATACTGAAGTGGGACCAAATCAAAATAGAGGCATGACGCCACACGTAATAATATCTTTCAAAAGAGGGTGTGCAATATTT
>JASCZW010019575.1:0-13524 GCA_034211315.2 Aedes japonicus
CGGCTTTGACAAATGTATGGATTTTGTGTCTACGAGGAAGGGAAAGGGTCTGAGATTTCTAAAACGAGTCTCCGTGGTTATGAACAGTCCCAGTAGTTGATCATTTGCAAAAAAAAAACACTACTTCCCTTCGTAACACTCTTAGTGTGGGATTTCCGAAATGTTAACATGAATTGTCACAGTTTCCACACCCCATCTTCCTGTCCTTAAATAGTGATGTAATTTATGGACGTCCCCCGTTAATTTGTCAGATAAAGTTAGAAAACAGTTATTAACAATAGAGAAAGTAAACGAAGAAAACCACTCCTTTGCAAATGGGACCTTTTAAAATGTATCTCAAAAGCTCATGTATTCCAGTATACTTTTCAAAAGGTCGTCAGTTTTTATGCGAATTAAGCTGTGCCCTATAGGCCCATTGCTAGACAAGGCAGGATTCCCGGAAGAACTTTGTTGAAGACTTAATGTTTCTATTTTGTGAGGATTCAGATTGAAAAAATGTCCAATGTTACTTACTTGCGCCAACCCAAAGTAGACAAAGGGACTATCCATAAAACACTTAGACCGACTTTTGAAAATATCAGACTTCTCCACCCCCCTTGTAGATTTGGCGTTGTAAAATTTTGAAACTTTGTGTGGAGCGTAGGGCATTAGGTGGCGCACAATTGTGCGGGTCTGAATTTGACCCAAAATATTGCCTGGTTGGGTGGAGTACTTCAAATAAAGAATGTTTTGTTCTAGAAGATAATATCTTTATTAGGTAAAATTGAAAACAATCGCCAACATGGGCCGTCCCGAAGGGGTTAAACATGAAAACAGTACAAAGAACTACAACAATTTTGTTGAAAAAAAAAACGTTTCGCTGGTGCATATAATTTTTGTTACCTTTTTAGAAAAAAAATGTATGGATTTTCACGTTTTCCCAAACCTTCCCTCCCCCCTTACTGCGTTATATAATTAATGGATTTTAGAAGCGTGTGATATCATAAATTTTTTCTCGAGGTAATCAAATGATTTTTGCCAAAATCAACATGTTTGGGTACGATGGAGCAGCGATTGGCTGGTCCGCTCGAAACTCATTTCGTACATTGTACGAACAACGTGTATTGCAAGCGTTTCGCTTCTGATCAATAGTGCGAATCTTGCTTACAATACATAAGACGTTTGTTCATTGTACGAAAACTGTGTGTACAAAACGAGCGTAAGCAAAGTTAAGAAAAAAATATTTTCAGTGTAGAAGCAGGCATTAGGCTAATTGTAGTGACCAATAAGCTTGAAATGTCAAGAAGTCATAAATTGTTAATAGCGTTTGTAATTGAAACATTCCAACTGATAGGAATATTAGCAGCTATTTGTGGGTTAACCATAACTTGATCTTCACAACAAAAAAATCAATCACCAATATCTTACTTCGATTCAGTCATTGATTGCCAACCAGCTGACAAATAACCGCCCAGTTCGCAAGCCATAAAAAGGAATTCAAATTTATCCAGCAGCCAATCGAGACGGTCGTACCTGAGAGTGAGCTGTGACCATTATTGGCTCGATGATCGCCACCGCAGTAAGCGCCATCTTGCGACATTCAGCTCTTTCTGTCTCACCGAACAAGACAAAATAATAAACAACAATCGCCCTCCAAAATCGATCGAATAAATCCTTTCCGGGAAGTGTGGGTGTTTGATTTGCGATCGAGAACACTTGTTCTGCGATGAAATTTACTTACATCATTTGCGACGTTTATTCACTATTCACAATCAACAAACACAAGTTGCACAGACAATTCAAAATAACAAGCAAGTTTTTTTTTTAAAATTTGACAAAAAAAAGTGACAGCTAACACACGGTTGACGCTTTTGACGTGTTCCGCTGATTGATGCTCCGTTTCTAAAAGTGGCTGTGGCGGCTTGGGCGAGGGGAATACTTGTGTTTCAAAAATGCGAAATCACTCGACAAATTACCGAAACACTCACGATCGTGACGGAGACTAGCTTTAAGCAAAGGTGAAATATAAACTCATCATACTCCTCCTCCTACGCTTGGCAGTGGCCTTCGAGAAGAAAGGCGAGGACGGGCCAAAATGTAACCAAAACAACCGACCGGACCTGTTTGTTCGCAAACCAGATGTCACGCGGTGGTTAGAAAGCTTGTTGAAGCTCATTTCCGAAAACGTTGGGATCGGTTATCGTCTAATCAGGGTTCCGTCAATTGTCGTGCTGGGGAAAGTTCTCATAATCAACAACCAACTCACTACTGAACAGTAGGAGATTGACACTTATAGAACGCAATGCGGAGGCATCGATAGCTGATAGTGATTGTCTAAATACAGTTCTACCCACGGTGGCGACAAGTTTGTGTGTCACCGCAGCAATCACTCCACCGACGGCCGAGTGTCGGTAGGTATTTTTGTAAACTCAATATGTACTTTGAACCTGCAGTGCATTCAAATACCACTGTTGGAAAACGATGCACCGGGACCGGCGTGCATGCGCTTGTGTTGGCGGCGGCGCCGTCAGTGACCTGAAGTTGACTCAAAACCGCCGACGACAGCCAACCAGGGTAAGGTTATCCGCTTCGGAACAGAATAATTTCAAAGATCGACCGCTTT
This sequence comes from Aedes japonicus, assembly GCA_034211315.2. Taxonomy (NCBI): domain Eukaryota; kingdom Metazoa; phylum Arthropoda; class Insecta; order Diptera; family Culicidae; genus Aedes; species Aedes japonicus. Next base: position 2,603 of record JASCZW010019575.1, read on the forward strand.
TGCACTCGCATTCGGTGTAACCTTGGAAACTCCGTACAGACTAGGAAGCACACGGCCATATTCAATTTACGCCTTATTGCCATTAGTAGATGAGGCGCGTCGCCGCGACAAAGCTGACGGCAAAGTCCGAGACGCTTGTTTGCGGTTCTGCCGTTTGTTTTCCTCCACGCGCACACGACCACACTCGAAGTGATGGAAAGTGGTTCAACTCTACGCGTGAATATGTATGTAGAGAAGCTAATTGAATATGTGCAGAGCCAAACAAATATTCTGAAAATGGGGACCGTGAAAAAAAAGCAAAATTAAGCAATTAAAATGTATATAAATAATTTAGCGAGTGCTCATTCGGCAATGGATCGCGTCGGTGATGGCAAGAATGTTTGAATGGGGGTTTGCATGGGGGTGTGCAGTGGATAGTGTTTACAAAATAATTCTAATTGTACCATTTTATGCAGCCGTCGTTGAATTGAAAAATAGCTCAACAACCACTAGCGTCAATGGGAGTGCCATCCGGCAAAACAGAAGCACACGATGTTGTTTAAAATTTTCTTCTCTCTACGTTTTGCGCCAACATTTTCTAACGTGGGAAAAATAGTTTCTGATTCATTCAAAAATGACATTGGATTGTTGTGCTCCGAGGTTACTTTTTAATTAACTAAATTTTAAGATATCAAACACTCACACCATTTTGTAACATGGTGTCTTCTACCCGCTCTGCTTACTGAGTAGAAGGTCGCTTGTGCAATCCCAGGCCCACAAGTAAAAATTTTCACTTAGTTCCTCTATGTGTACACTAGATAAAAAAAAAAGAAGCAGTATACTGTCCTTCCTACGTCAATTCCGAAAAGACGTTTTTCACTCATCCTCACTTCCCTATCGCATGACCTCGAGCAATGACCATATGACACGCCGTTGCGAGAACCTTGAAAGAAAATTAACGCAATCGGTAAAGAACGGAATATGGCCCTAACCGATTTTACTTTCTGCCAAATTTTCTAACACAAGGAAGGCAATCATATGACCACAACAAAATTTATTAAATATTAAATAACAACTTGAAAAAGGAAGGACCGTCAGGGCACCCAAGTGAAACGATTTGGATAGGGAGCATGGGACTGCCTACCCTCTATTGTTAACATTTCACGGAACGAGGGCGGGCTCTTCGATTGGGTTTGTTCTATCAATCGAGTGCTCCATTTTAGTGCTGTGAGTGTGAACTTCCATTTGGAAGGAGATTTTCTACCATATACTCACGGGTTTCACGCAAGTGTTTCTACTTACGGGCGCCGCCCAAACGTTTTTGGCCCATCATACATGAGCTTGATGATGATAATCAATTATAGAATCCTGATCCAATCGATTTTCAGAGTATTCCACTGTTACGGAAAGTTACCTTGCTACAACAGATAATAAATTGTGTTCTGATCAAAATTTGGTCAAACAGTAATGTGTGTGAGTCGATCAAAGTTTTTATTAATAAGTCAAATTCTTTTTCTTTTTCGAGTTCAGTTAATACAGAATACAGGAGAAATATTCAGCTCAGCTCCTTTTTACCAAATGCGAATTGCCGGGTCTTTCGTTTAACACCTGCCATCAGATTTTGTACAGTTTCCTTGTCCACTTTATTCACCGCAGAACTCCAGTTTGCCATGAACTGTTTCTCGCTCACAACAGCTTTTTGAGTCTTCTTAAGGTTCCGCTTGACGATGGCCCAATATTGTTCGATTGGGCGGAGCTCTGGCGTGTTGGGAGTGTTACAAGTATACCACTCCATGACCTCTTTCCGTAATGGCAAGATGCCAAATCCGATCAAAATAGAACGGAACAATTGTGTCGCTTCAGGAATGGCAGTAGACGTTTTTGTAGGCCCTCGCTCAGATAAATTTCCTGGTTGACGGTTCCGGTCGGAATGTAAACGTTGCTCTTCAAGCCATAGAAACAGATGGCCTGCCACAGCAGAAGCTGTTTAAAGTCTGCCTTGGCGTAAGTTTCATCGTCCTGTACTACGTGTATTGTTTATCGTCGCGATTTGGAGTCACCACTTTCTTGTAAGTCGATCCAGCTCGTTTTTCAGCTCTCTCCATGGTTGATGGCACCACTCCCAGCTTCTTTGCGACATCTCGGACGGAGAGGTTGGGGTTCCGCTCGAAATAGCGGGCAACTCCGACTTTCGATTCCCCCCCGATCCAGCTTTCCTGGCTGTCGACAAACGTTCACCGAACACTTTTAATACGTTGGTAACAGTTGATTTAGCCACATTCAGGGTGACCACTCAATTTTTATTTTCAAATTCCCGGTTTTTTCCCGGTTTTCTCGGACCAAATGTTAAAAATTTCCCGGGTTAAGTCGCGGATCATGTAGTAATGAACTAGAATAACGAATAGAAAACAGTTACTTTAAGCAAACAATGTTGAACGAACGGGTTCCAAAGCATAATAAAATGATATTTTCAGTATAAGCGTTGCTTATAATATAAAAATGACTACATTTTAGGACCCAACTATTTACAAATTCTGCTTTCACTTTTTGGCCCATGCAGCTAAAGAAAATAATTTAGATGATAGTCTAAAAGTCAGTTTGTGTGTGTACCGCCAAATGATTTCTTTATAATTTTTTTAAGAAACTTTGTTAAAATTTCCCAAAGATTCTATGAAAAGTTCTCAGCCATTGCTTGAGAAATTCCTTCTGGCGTTTCTATAGGTATTCTTCAGGAGTTTGTAGCCATTCCTCCAGCGATTCTTTCAGCAGTTTCTTCTGGCAGTTCATTGGCTGTTCTGTTAAACTTTCTTGTAATGACATTTATGGTGGAATCCCTGAACTTATGAAGTTTTGTGATTGTAAAGGAATCCCTGGAAGACACCTGAAAGAACTAAAAACTATAAGGGTTAGATATAAATCTCTAAACATTTCTTCAAGTATTCCGCTGGAGCAGTGTTTTTTTGAAGTTCCTCAATCGATTGCTCCACAAAATTCGACAGAGTTTCTTACAAGGATTTCTATAAAAATATTGTTCTTCTAATTTAGAAATATCTTCGTGCATTCATTCCGAATAGAAGAATGTTCTCGATATTTATTTTTGTTATTCGAAGCATAATATTTTGAAAATGATTTTTGGTTATCTTTAATATCATATTGCCGTGCGAAAACCTATATATCGACATGGAATTTTCGTGAGGGCCAATGTCGCAAACGTAAACAATGGCTTCTTCCGGAAATTTCTTGAAAATGCAAACTCACTCAAGTAAACTACAATTTCTATTCTAAAGGGAACTCCGCTTTTGTACAATCATCGTGGTAATTCCCTATGATTAAGTTACCATTCTCGATAAATTTGCGGTAGAAGCCATTGTTTATGATTGCGACCCAATGTCACCTTATGAAAACTCCATTTCAATATATATTATGCAATTGTTGAACAACACCAGATCGATGGCACGATTACAAAAAAGGCTTGTTGGCTGTCGATCAGATGGAGCATCGGTAATGATGGGTTCTGACCAATCCGTCAAAAAGCTGCTGAAACGTGTCAGTTCTCATTTGATAATTATCAAATGTACTTGCCACTTTTTGGTTCTTTGTGCAAGCTATACATGCAAGAAGCTGCCACTGGAACCGTTGATGCAAGATATTTATAGTTACTTATCATGCAGCCTCAAATGATTCCAGATGATACAAAATATCTTGGATTTGAAGATCGTTCTGCACCGACCTGCCACCAAATGGCTATCGTTCTAGTCAGTTGTCAACAGGAACAGCATCGTGTGTTGAACCCAAGAAGCTGTACACTTTGAAGGAGTTCAATTCAATTTCTAAACAATATCCGTACTTTTACGAAAAAAATGAGATACAGGCCATCGAAGATCATGACTTGGAAACTTGTTGGAGAAAACTGCTGTGTTTCAAACAAGCAGATGGGAAGCTGGCTTTTATCTTGCTTAGAAAGTTCATTGCGAACTTTCTACAATCTGAAAAAGACCATCTAAATTCGAATGTTTGAAGCAAGGTTCTTGCCAAGATTTTCTGCTGTTAAACACAGATAAAAAAGATTTTTTGGTGAAAATTATAGATGGGCAATAAAAATATTGTGGCAACTCTGGTCGCTACTAACTTACAAGAATGAGCCACACGCAAAAAAAAAACACAATAGAAACTACCATTTCAAGGGTCAAATTGAGCGCAAACACCAAAATTTTCACCTGACTATAAATGCGTTTGATTTTACCATGCCTGCGATTGAAGTAGAGTTGGTATCAACGTAAGGTCTGTCAAATATACCACAAACGTTGAAGGTTTGAAGATAAACGTAGTAAATTTGACTGAAATTTCATGGTAGTTTTAAAGATAAGCGTAGTCGGGTAAAATGGTAGTTTCTACTACAAGATTTTTTTCTGTGCAGGATATTTATAGAAAGTAAATCAATTGACACACTCTAAAATTTCACAGATCGTTATAGATGAACACTCTAAGAAAGGAATACCTAGAGCTCGATGATAATAACACACAATCTAAATTATGAACAATCATGTGAACATAAATTCCCGGGTTTTTCCCGGTTTCTCCCGGTTTTTTAGAATTCCCGGTTAATTCCCGGTTTTCCCGGTTTTCCCGGTTCTGTGGCCACCCTGCACATTCAACAATTTCACCAAGTTGGCGTGAAAGTAGTTTGGATTTTCGCCATGCACGTGCAAAATTTTGATGCGTTGCTTCTCTTCCTTCGACGACATTTTGATAACTGAAGTGCTAATCTCAAAATAAACATAGAGGCATGATGCTGCACGCACACATCTTCAAAATGAGGGTTGCGCAAAAATTGTTGATGCATGATGAAAGGAAATACGTCAAGTTTAAATCGACTTAATTTTGATCGAAACACCCTTTAGCTTGTTGAACTGGCACCAATCAACTTCGCATTGGTGATGATTTGCAACAAGCCCGCCGGCCATTACTTCATCATTTGTTACAACCTCAGTTCGATTGAGGCTCTTCGGTCGATGAAATCTAGATGACATATGATGAAATCATATTTGATCACCTTTGTATGAGTCCCGTCACATTGCTCAATCCCAGGCAATGTGCTAGCGGACTTAGACGCACAGGAAGGCAATTTGTATGATCAAAACATTTCATACGATGATAAAATTCATTTATTTATTACGTCAGAGTATCCTTTTGAGTTGGTAAGCCGATTGGGACACCGGAAATTTAGGACGACTGTTACATTTCATCATTCCAATTGTTTCATCGAAGGCGTGGTTCAAGGACCTGCACGTAAGCCGTGGTTTCATACGCGTGATGAGTAGGCTTATTTCCATTATATTATTGTTTAGCAATTCAAGCTTATTGCTTTCACAATTTGCTTAATCCTCGCTCTCAACTTAGTGTTCTAAATGCACTTCCACAGTTATTAATTGAGAGCTTTCGATGCCAGGAACCATTTTCGCATGAGTATGATTGTGTGGCAAGTACAATCATACTTTATGCCCAGGGGAGCATAAAGCAAAAAACGTGGAAAGAACGAAGGAAAAGGTGAATAAAGAAGATGCGAAGAGAGGCGGAAAAATAGAAGCGGAAAAAGAGATACGGAAGCAGATAGGCGGAAAATCGAAAGCAGTGAAGCGGAAGAAGAGAAGCGAGAGATAAGAAGCGGAAGAAGAGTAACGGTTGAAAAAGGACAAAATAAAAGAAATGGAAGACAAGAAACGAAATCAGAGAAAGAAATTTACAAATTGTAAATTTACAATTACAAAAGAAGAGAAAGAAGAAGAGATGTGGTAGAAGGGAAGCGGTCAATTAGAAGCGGAAGAATGAAGGGGAAGACGATAAGCTGATGAACAGAAGCGGAAGACAAGAAAGAAAAGAAAAGAAGCGGAAGAGACAAGTGGTGAACAAGAAGCAGAAGAAGAAAAGCAAGAGAAGAGAAAAAATGAAAGAAGAAAACGGATTAGCAGAAAGAATAGAAGCGTAATAATAGAAGCAGAAGCAAAGTAGCAAAGGATGAAGCGAAAGAGAGAAGTGGTGTAGGAAAATCAGGAAATGAGAAGCTAAGGAAGAAAAGCTGAAAGAGGGACGCTAAAGAATAGATACAGAAGAAGAGAAGAGAAGAAGAAGATAGGCGTATAAGAGAACCAATAGCAGTGAACTGGAAGAAGAAAGCGAAAGAAGACAAATGCAAGACGAGAAGCGGAAGACGAGAAACGAAATAAAAGAAGCGAAAGAAAGACATTTTCAATAGAAGATAAGTGGATGAAGGGGAGATGTGGTAGAGATGCGGAAGAATAATAGCTGAAGAATAGAAGCGGAAGAAATAAGGGGTGGACGATAATCTGATGAAAACAAGCGGAAGAGAGAGGTGATGAATAAGAAGCAAAATAAAAGACGCGAGAGTAAAGTGGATGAAGAGAAAAATAAAAGAAGAAACCGGATAGCAGAAGAAAAGTAGCGAAGGAAGAGAAGCGGATGAAGCGAAAGAGAGAACTGGTGTATAAAAATCTGGAGAAGATATGCTAAAGAAGAAAAGTGGAACGAGAGACGCTGAAGAATATATGCAGAAGAATAGAAACGGAAGAAGATATGCGTAAGAAGAGAACCAAAAGAAGTGAACTGGAAGAAGAGAAGCGGAAGAAGAGAACCGAAAGAAGATAAATGAAAGACGAGAAGGGGAAGAAGAGAAGTGGAAGAAGAGTACCGGATGAAAAAATACGGAAGAAGAGAAGCGAAATAAGAGAAGTGAAAGAAAGACATTTACAACAGAAGAGAAGTGGAAGAACGGGAAATGTGGAAGAAGAGAAGAGGAAGAATAGAAGCTAAAGAATGGAAGCAGAAGAAAGAAGGGGAAGACGATAAGCTGGTGAAGAGAAGCGGAAGACGAGAAACAGAAGTAAAGAAACGGAAGAGGGAGGTGATAAAGAAGAAGCGGAAGAAGAGAAGCGAAAGAATAGAAGCGTAAAAATAGAAGCAGGAGAAAAGTAGCGAAGAAAGAGAAGCGGATGAAGCGAAAGAGAGAAGTGGTGTAGAAAAATCTGGAGAAGAGAAGCAAAAGAAGAAAAGCGGAAGGAGAGACGCTAAAGAATAGATGCGGAAGAAGAGACCTGGAAGAATAGAAACGGAAGAATAGAAGTGGAATAAGAGAAGCGAAAGAAGAGAAATGAAAGACGAGAAGCCGAAGATTAAAAGCGGAAGAAAAGTACTGGATGAACGGAGACGGAAGAAGAGAAGCGTAATTATATTAAAAGAAATGTAGAGAAGGAAGAGAAGACGATAAAGCGAGAGAGAGAAGAATCGGGAGAAGAGAAGCAAAAGAAGAAAAGCGGAAGGAGAGACATTTAAATAATAGATGCAGAAGAACAGAGGCGGAAGAATAAAAGTGGAAGAGGAAAAACGCAAGAAGAAAAGCGGAAGGAAAGAAGCGGAATAAGAGGAGAAGATTAAGAAAGACGGATGAAGGGGAACGATGAAGAAGAAGGAATAAGAGAAGTGAAAGAAGAAAACCAGAAGAAGAGAAGTGGAAGAACATATGCGATAGAAGAGAAATTAAAACAGATTAGCGGAACCAAAAGGAACAGAAGAAGAGAATCAAAATAAGAGAAGCAGGAGAAGAGAAGCGGATAAATAGAGCGGAAGAAAAGTTATTTATTTATTGTAAGAATCTCGTCATTTTAATACTGTGATTCTAATATAAAAGATCATGTTGTTTTAGATAGCTGATTTTATCGAAATCAGCTTTGTCTTCTTTTAATACTAAGGACGGAATCGTTGTTTATGAGTACACCTTTGAGGTTCTGTATGAAAAAGACTGACATATTTTGACAGCTGTTTAGTGTCGATGTATTGCTTGCCTTGTAAACAAACGAAAACCTTCGTTAAAAGTTAAAGTTTTGCTTCAAGTGGAACAATGCAAAGTCTTACGGCCGTTGCCATGTGAAGCTGTTTTCACTACCTTAATCATCTAAGGATATTTAGGCTTACCTACAGCCGTTTTCTTAGTAAACAACTGGTTCCAATACTCCTCAATTCTGTACTTTGTACTCAAGGTCAGCACTTAGCCCTTTGACAAGTTCCATTCGTCAATAAGAAGATTATAGTTGACCTGAATCGGAAGTAACTAGGCGATTTTCACGGTATACTTGGAGCTTTCACTGGATGCAACGGATGGTGGGTTGAGGCATTGGCAAAATTTTATAAACGAGTTCTGCAAACCAGACTTTTGACGTACAACTACGACTTTGTTTTCGTGAGATTTAGGTACAATTTAAAGAAACCGCATTGCGATCGTCACGAAAAGTGGTCAGGTTTTGAGCATTAGTTTATCAGTAATTTCTTAAAAGATTTTCAAAAATTTTGCAGCAATCCATCGGAAATATTTCTACGAGTCAATTTCAACAGAGAACATTGTTGGTTTCGGGCCACATACTATTGAAAAAATCATAAATGTTAAGCCTTGCCTTAAAAAGTATATTAGCTCTTTCAGGCCTAAGAGGTCATATGTAACCCCAAAAGGATAATGGGTGTATAAAATCACACAGACTGAACAAAAGTGTACACTGTCTTATACAAATTTGTTTTCCATCAATTTTTCTATCTGGAAATAATAAAAAGTATATGAGTTGACCTAATTGACGACCTAGAACATCCTGAATATGAAGAAGTTCAGGAAGAAAAAATAAATGCCTTATTAATAGTGTAAAGTGTTGTTTTAGAATATTGTTCATATGCATACTTGTTATTAAATTTTCGTTGATAAACCTTATATATTTGTGCATCTTCCTGAGAGGTTCTAGGGCATCCAAAACGTACTTGAGTTCAAAACACCAGATCTACAGTTGTAACAGTAGCTTTTAGGGTTATGTAAGGGTATGATATGTGTTCAAATATATTGAATACACCTTTTTGAAGGTCAACAGTCATTATTTGATAACTTTATGAAGTTCAAGGTCATCCAAACTGTCCTTGAGTGCATAACATAAGATCTACAGTAGTAACTATAGCTGTTTGGGCTATACATAGTTACGCTACGTAACCATATTCAGTGAATATTTCGAACGTAAAAAAAACATCATGAGACACACGGAGATGATCTAGGTCATCCAAACTGTCCTTGAGTTCAGAACATATGATCCACAGTTGTAACAGTTGGTGTTTAGAGTGTGCAAAGGGACAATATGTATTTAACAATAATTATTGAATAGTGTGGATGACCAACATACACAATGCGACAATCTTGGGATATTCTAGGTACTCCAAACTGTCCTAAAGTGCAAAACATAAGATCTACAGTTGTAAAAGTAGTTTTTTAAGCTATAAATGGTGACCATACATATGCAAAAATATTCAAGGAACCATTCGGAAGGTAAACAGTCATTCTTTTATAGCTTTGAGTTCCTCTATGTAATCCAAACCGTCCTGGAGTTCAGAACTTGAAAGCTACGATAGTAACAGCATATTTTTGGGCAATACAAAGTTACAAAAAAAAGTTCAAACATATTCAATTAACATTCTTAAAGTCAATACACATTATAAAGCAGTATGACATAACTATAAATTAGAAGAAAAATTAGTAATCTCCATTTAATTCCAACTACCTTTGCTTATCTTCGACAGATACGCGTATTTCGTCTACAATGTGCAGACTTCTTCAGTGTCTCGTACTAATAACTCGACTGGGTTATTCGAGTTATTAGTACAGTCGAGTTATTAGTACGAGACACTGAGAAGTCTGACTGTGTGAAAAATACGTATCTGTCGAGATAAGCAAGGTAGTTGGAATTAAATGAGATTACTAATTTTCTTCTAATTTATGTTACAAGTATTCCACTAAACAGCTCAAACCCTCTAGGATTCAGTATGACATGTTCCAGGTCATCCAAACAATCCTCGAGATCAGAACATAGGACCTACAGTTGTAACAAAAGCTTTCTGAGCTATGCAAAGCTACGATGTGTATTGAATACTTTAGAAGAATTACAGACATTTTGAGATAATCTTCGGATGTTCTAGGTTATCCAAACTTTCCTGGAAATTTAAAACATAAAATCTACAGTTGTAGATTTTAAGTTTTGAATTGTAGCTTAAAATCTACAACTTATTGGATTAAACATGGTAGCAATATGTATTTGGCCAAATTAAGTGATTCTTTTTGAAGGACAACCGATATAATGAGATATCTTGGGATATTCTAGGACATCAAAACTACCCCTGAGTTCAGAATTTAGGATATATAGTCATCAAGTTAGCTTTATAATCTATGAAAGGTTACGCTATGCATTCAAACACATTCAGTGAAGCTTCTGTAAGCTCACCAGTCATTATCAGATTATCTCAGGATGTACAGGTTCATAAAAATTGACCTTAAATTCAGTACTTAAGATATACGGTAGTAAACGTAGCCTTTTGGGCTGTACAAAGCTACGATAAATTTTCAAACATATTCAATTAATATTCTGAAACGTCTACAGATATCATCGAATATCATCTTGTTAGTTTCAGCTAATCAAACTGCCCTTCAAAACTTAAGGTCTGTAATTGTAAAAACAGCTTTATACAAAGTTAAGTTAGTATGTTTGACATAGAATATCCCAAGATTATGTCATCATGTAAGTAGGTCTTCCAGAACATTCAGACGGGACAGAATTCGCCAGGGCATCTAGTTTTTTGGTGTATATTTCTCGACATTGTATAGTGTGGCCAGATCGCTTAATTTGGTTGACTATTGAACAATAGGTACAAGTGATTTTTTTTTTAACATTTTACAATCGGCGGTACGAAAATAGTGACTTTAGTGATCATTTTTCTAAAAATAGTGACTTTAGTGACTTTTGGATGCAAATAGTGACATTTTAGTGACTAGACCAAAAAAAAGTGACCAAGTCACTAAAAAGTGACCTGCTACCAGCCCTGCTTGGGCCTACCGCGATCCATATTCCCAT
>JASCZW010019576.1:0-13537 GCA_034211315.2 Aedes japonicus
AATGCCCGAAGCGGGCCGAATTTATCGAAATTCGAAGAAACTCGTCAGCCAACAACCAACCCGGCCATCGACGACGATCTTACGACCGAGAACTTTCCCGCTCTCCCAACACGTCAAGTGCCATCAAACCGTCCGGTTCCCAGTCGGTCTTCGGTTCAGCATCGGTTCGCAGCTGCAGCAACCCAACCATCCCAAAGCCATCTTCTAGGACCGTCGTACTCTGGTGCAACATCTGGCTCGATCGATGATTCGATGCTTTCAACGGAGGAAGTCGTTACAATCCTGACCCAGGCCATCATTATCAAGCGATTCTGCAGAACACGTGCGGAACCAATTCAGGCGATGATTGCGTTCCTCAATGGACCGTGAAATCGTCAAAATTGCACATTGGAACGCTTGCTCGCTGAAGAACAAGAATATCGAGTTTATTAATTTCCTCAACGAGCGGTCCATTGACATCGCAATCATCACCGAGACGCATCTCAAGCCTGAGATTAACGTTTTCCTCCCAGATTACCGTCTGATCAGACTTGATCGAACCAGTTCCGCAGGAGGGGGTGTCGCCATCGCCCTGCGTACCAACATCAACTGCCAGATGCTTCCGAGTTTGCAGCTCCAATTCTTCAAAGCCATCGGAGTCAAGGTCGAATCCACCATCGGCCCTATCACTATCATCGCGGCCTATTGTCCAAAGCAGCAAGCACAAACAACGGGACGGATACGACTTTACGAAACGATATCATCAAGCTTACTCGGAGGCATGGGCAGTTTATTATCGCCAGCGACCTGAATGCAAAACACGAAACCTGGAGAAAGACACGACGGAACACGACGGAAACCTGGGAAAGATCCTTCATGTTCCAAGAGCTATTAATCCATCAGCCTTCTCTCGGGAGTATCAAAACTTTTTGAGAAAGCAATGTACCGTCGGCTCCTTGCATCTGTCGACGAACTCAATAACCTGCTTGATGTACGGTTTGGTTTTCGACGAGGTCGATCAACAGTACATCAACTGAATCGAGTCATTAACATCCTCAGGCAAAACGAGTCTGTTTCGAAAACATCTGCCATGGCCCTTCATGACGTGGAAAAGGCGTTTGACAACGGTTGGCATGATGGCCTGGTGTACAAGCTGCATCGGTTCAATCTTCCAGTCTTCCTGGTGAAGATGGTAATGAACTACTTATCAAACAGAACATTCTGTGTTTCGCTGCATGGTGCAGTTTCCGAAGCGCAGGAGGTTTCTGCCGGTGTTCCGCAGGGAAGCATTTAAGGTCCGCTTTTGTTTAACCTGCTCACCTTGGACATACCCCCACTCCCCGAAAACGGATCTCTGTCGCTGTTCGCCGATGATACCGCAGTCGTCCACAATAGTAGGGTAACAAGAGCGCTTACAGCGAAACTGCAGCGAAGCCTGAATGTTTTGTTGAAGTATCTCACTGACTGGAAGATTTGCATTAATGCAGCGAAGCCCAGGTCATCCTATTTGCACACTTAAAATCGCCCAGACTTGTTCAGGCTAAGGATGTTAAAATTTGCCTAAACGGCACAACGGTGGAATGGACCAATTCAGCCATCTGTCTTGGCGTGACACTAGATAGCAGGCTGAACTTCAGGGAACAGGTTGATAAGACTGTCACAAAATGTAACGTTCTGTTGAAGCTTATGTACCCCTTGCTAAACAGAAAGTCTACATTGTCCCTGAAAAACAAGCTTGCTATCTATAAACAGATCATACTCCCGGTTATTGAGTACGGCATGCCGATCTGGGAGAGCTGCGCAAAAACACACCGCCTGAAGCTACAGTGGGTTCAAAACAAGTTTCTCAGGATAATCCTGAACACACCGCCGCGGACGAGAAATACCACCGTCTGGCCGAGATTAAAACACTCGAAGATCGTTTTAGTGAGACTATCAATAGGTACAGGACACGTTGCCACCTATCAGACCACCAAGTCATCCGTGATTTGGTCCCCACCCCTAGGTTTTTCAAATTGTAGTTATTGTAGTTAGGTAGGTTATTAAAATTTACTAATTCAAATCAACCAACCCCTACAGGGATGAAATGTAAACTAGAATTTAAAATTTAACTAATCACACCACAAAAAATATATAAAGAAGAACGAAGATGAAGAGCCTCTCTGGCTAAAAGATGACATGTAAAAATTAAATGTAAAAATTAAAATGCCATGGACCAATAAGGAGATTTGGATAATCTGAGATCGGTTGCGGTAGGCCTCGAAACGGACACTTTCAGAAGGAGGATGGAGGTTGCGGAGTTTTGACTTGTGTTAACAAAAACTTCAGTCATTTTGAATTTCTACAGTTCTCTAGCGATTTGTATGCTAGTATTAATTGGCACTGAGGAAATTAATACAACATCATACACTAATGGTGTAATTCGATAGCTCATCACTCATGACTTTTCACCCTGAAATATAAGGACATCTGTTCCATCAAGAGGTTCTGAAAGTGACCGTTTTGGACCCTGCTAACGATTACAGAATTCCAGAATTTCCGGAAGTTATTAAATCCCTTTGGTAATCCAGGGATTATCCAGGGACAAAAAAGTTGGTGATGGTGAACTGTGCAGTTTGTTTCTGCAGTGCAGTGATTTATTACCTAATATTTAGTGTGAAATAGTGAATTTTGCGCCTAATTATAATTCCTATCGCGCACAGAAAGTGTTTTTCCAACCAGATCACTTGGAGACGATTGGTCTCCCGTGCTGGTTTTTGTTCAATTTTGGAAATTTTTGCCCCAGTGACGGCTGGCGGCCGGTGAATATTTTTTGCACATTGCTTTCATTTGTCTGTATTGTGTGTTGTTTGCATGCCGTCCGTTTGATGTGTATAGAGTGTAAGCGAGATGGCAGAGTGCAAACAGTGTGGGGATTCTATACTGGCTAGTGATATCCCTACTGCTTGCTCAATTTGTTCTCGAGTATACCACTATAGGTGTACTCCACTGACAAAAGCGGTAGCCAAGCTAGTCAGTGAGAACGATAATGTGCTGTTCAAGTGTGGTGACTGTTTATTAGGCCAGGTTTGTGGCGAGCAGCATGTATTGTCCAAAAGTTCGAAGAGGAGATGAAGAAGATTTCTTCTCTATCTGATTCGATCAGTGGCGTTCGGGAGCACATTGCTGCCCAAATAAACAACGCGTTAGCTACCGGCATGGATTTGTTGGGGAAAAATTTGAATAGTACCTCAGAGAAGGCAATTTTTGAACTTAATAAATCAGTGGGTAAAGAATTGGAAAATATGAAATGTTCATGTTTTGAATTTAATTCGATTAATAAAGTAGCTGCAATGAATGTTAAGCAAGGTACATCAAGTACGGCATCGGAGCCGAGCCTGAATCCCAGAGGCAAAAAGCGTCGAGTTCAGGAAGACGTTAGCGAGACGTCGAATGATGTTTTTATTGAAAGTATTAGTTTCGCGGATGTAGTCAAGAGTAATTCTGGGACTAACAATAATAATAATAATGATAAAAATATTAGAAAAAAAAGTAATGCGAATGAATTCAAGAAAGTTACTCGTAAGGCTCGCCCGGTCATTGTGATCAAACCGAAAGAGTCCAATCAGAACAGCGATGATACTCGCAAGTTTTTAAACAGTAAATTGGATCCAAAAACACACAAGATCCGTAACTTTAGAAATGGGAAAGATGGCTCTATTATAGCTGAGTGTGCAACAGGATGCAACGTTAATGTTGTGAAGGATGGCATTATAAGCGATTTGGGTGAAAATTATAACGCTGTTGTTCCAACATCGGTGCCAAGGCTTAAAGTGATGGGCATGAGCGAGAAGTTTTCCTCCGATGACTTTATTCGGATTTTAAAAGATCAAAATGAAGACATCGCGATTAATGAAGTTAAAGTGATAAGAATGTATGAAAATCCACGCTTCAAGTACAATAAGTTTAACACGGTAATTGAAGTTGATAAAAACACCTATAACTTTTATTGACCGCGAAACACGTTAATGTTAAATTTGATTGGTGTCGTGTTGTTCCTGAGATTCAAGTTTTGAAATGTTTCAAATGTGGAGAATTTGGACATATGAGCATGGATTGTAAAAATAATGTAGCATGCTCTAAGTGTAGTGAAAGTCACACGACATCTGAATGCACATCAACTGCTTTGAAATGTATTAATTGTAAAAAAACGAATAACGAACGTAAAACGAACTTGGACGTAAACCACGGCGCGTTTAGTTATGAATGTGAAATTTTCAAGCGATTGTATGAACGAAAAAAAAACAGCCTGCATTTCAATGAATAGCAGCCATGTTTCAGTAGCAATGTGAGTAAATTCGATATTTTGTACTTCAATATTGCCGGGTTGTCTACAAACTACGTAGAATTGCGTCAGATTGTAGAACAAAAACGTCCAAATTTAGTCTTTTTATCAGAAACACATATAGTTGACATGCAAGCATTTGATCAATATAGTATTCCGGGATATAATGTGGCTGCTTGTTTATCACATTCTAGACACACTGGCGGCGTTGCCATTTATGCTAAAGAATCAGTTCAGTTCAAGTTTCAATTGAACGAAGTTTGTTACGGCAATTGGTTTTTAAGCATTGCAGTTGTTCGAGGCATGCAGATTGGTAATTATGGTGTATTGTATCATTCTCCCAGTTCTAGTGACCAGCGTTTTATTGAAATTTTGGAAAACTGGTATGAGATTTTTGTAGATTCTAGTAAACTAAACGTGCTTGCTGGTGATTTTAATATAAATTTTTGTGACATTAATAATTCGAAGCATTTGAAACGATTAGCAGATTTCTTTAATTTAAAACAATTGGTTAATGAATATACGCGTATTTCCAGACACAGTAAAACTTTGATTGATCATGTGTACTGTAATTTTGATTCGGTTAGTGTTGTTATAAACTCTGACTTGAAAGTAACTGATCATGAAACCATTATTATTAACGTTGAAGATAATATTAATGGTGACAGTGATTATGTGAAATTGAAATGTTGGAAAAAATATTCGAAACAAGCTATTTCACGACTTGTCGAAAGAAGTGTGGATTTTCATATAAATACCGGTTCTCTAGATCAGAAATCAGCTGTTTTGACAGACGTATTAAAAATATGTACCAATAAACAAGTTGAAAATAAATTTGTGTTAGTAAAGAACTCGAACAGCTGGTACAATTTGGATCTTTTGCGTCTCAAACGTAAAAGAGACAAGCTATTACCAAAAATGGCGTAGAACTAATAGAAATATCTTTTGAATAGGTACAAAGTCGCGCGTAACAAATATTCGCAATGCGTTAAACAAACTCGTTGTAAATATATTCAGAGGAAAATTGATTTGCATCAAAACAACAGCAAAGAGTTATGGAAAATTTTGAAATCTTTGTTAAAACCTAGAAATTGCAAACCGCGATCCATAACCTTCAATGGCACATTAGAACAGTCAGAGGACACCATTGCATGTAGATTTAATGAATATTTCGTCGATAGTATTTTGTCAATCAATCAATCCATTGATTTAGTAGATGAGCCAGACGAAATAAAACAGCCGATTAATATTAACTGTAGTTTTGAAAGTTTTCACCCAATAACGTTAGAGGATCTTAAATCTATTTGCTTTTCTTTGAACAAAACGGCTGGAGTGGATAACGTAACTGCAAGAGTAGTACAAGATTGCTTTAATGTCATCGGAAACAACCTGCTGGACCTTATTAATGAATCGCTGCAAACTGGGCACGTGCCACAAGTTTGGAAAGAATCTTTAGTTATTCCCATTCAAAAAGTCGCTGGAACGATGAAAGCCGAAGAGTTTCGTCCTATTAACATGTTGCACACTTTAGAGAAAATTTTGGAACTTGTTGTAAAAGGCCAGCTGTTAACGTATTTAAATAGTAATAATTTGATTGCGCCGGAACAATCGGGATATCGCGAAGGTCATTCTTGTGAAACAGCGTTAAATTTAGTTTTAGCAAAATGGAAAGAAAATGTAGAGCGTAAAGATACGATTGTTGCTGTTTTTTGGATCTGAAACGCGCTTTTGAAACGATTTCTCGGCCCTTGTTGTTAAAATCAATCAAGCGCTTTGGATTTTCGGGTTCTGCATACAGATGGTTCGAAAGCTATTTGTCTGACAGAACTCAACGGACGGCTTTTAATGATTCCGTGTCGAGCCCTGTGGAGAACGGCCTTGGCGTACCACAAGGGAGTGTATTAGGGCCCATTTTATTCATTCTATATATTAATGACATGCGACGAGTCTTGCGATTTTGTGATATTAATCTTTTTGCTGATGATACCGTGTTGTTCATTGCAGCTAAAAGCCTCGAGGAGGCCGTTTCACATTTGAATGCAGATTTACGTTCTCTAAGTAGATGGTTAAAGTACAAACAGTTGAAATTGAACATAAGTAAAACTAAATTCATGGTAATTTCGCGGAATCGAGTTAACGAAGACGTTTCTGTTAAAATTGATGATGTAACAATTGATCGCGTTCGTGAGATTAAATATCTTGGCGTGATTATTGATGATAGATTAAAATTTGACTCTCACATTGACGATGTCATCAAGAAAATAGCCAAGAAGTACGGTATTCTCTGCCGATTAAAAAACGATTTAACTATTGCTAGTAAAATACAATTGTACAAATCTATCATCTCTCCTCACATTGAATTTTGCCCTTCCATTTTGTTTTAGCTAATCAAACACAAATATCGAGATTACAGCGTTTGCAAAATAAGATAATGCGGTTGATCTTGAGATGTAACAGGTTCACTTCCTCCTCTTTTTGTTAGATGCCCTACAGTGGCTATCGGTAAAGCAGAGAGTTGTGTATTTGACAATGGTGTTCATTTTTAAAGTAATAAACGGTTTGCTGCCTCTGATATTTGTGTAATCGAATTGAAAGAGGAAGTGATATTCATAGATATAACACTAGAAACGCGGATGATGTTAGAACACCATATGTTTTGTACGGAGCTTCACAAAATTCGTTGTTTTTAAAGGTATAAATGTTTTCAATTCGATGCCTATACACATCAAACGTGCAGCAACACTAACAGATTTTAAGAGACAATGTATTTCACACATCAAAGCTGCCTCTTGAACAGCTACTCTGATAACTTTTTACTCTTGACTAATTTTGTATCTTGACGATGTTATTACAACGGATATTTTTGTATGGTTTATTGTTAAATGTTTTATATTTGTCATAGGGGCACAAACAAACTATATTTTTCGCCTCGATGATGATGATGGATTTAAAGTTTTTATTTTGTTATTGTAATTTAAAGTAGTCTTCATTTTTGTGTAGTCTTCAAAAGTTTGAGCCTCGCGCGCGGTATACAGGTATAAAGGACTTCTTTTTGAATTTACAAAAAAATATTGGCCTTTGATGCTTGAGAAGATGCCATGAAATAGTAGTGGATTGTCTGGCTGATTGTCGGGGAATTCTTTGTCAGTTCTGTTGTGGTTGAAAGTAAAGTTTGACTAGGGCCGGTCCAGGATTTTTTCGGTTTGGAAATATTCTCGATTTCCCTTATTGGGGATATCCTTGGTCAGCCCAAAACTAAGGTGGCGGTTCCATTAGTGTTGAAACCTCACTCGGTAGCGGGCAAGATCGGATATTGGATTGTATTTTGATAATGTCCTTATACAGGATTCTGTGATTTGAATTGTAATAGAATTTTCTGATCGCTGGGTTTATTTGCGAACATTTGTGGTTGACATCAATAGCTTTTCACAATTATATCGCTGTGAAGCAAATGAACAGTTTTGGAAGAAGTTTATATCTGTAGATACAATCAGTTCGTTTTTGGTTTTGCATAACTGGTTGAATTGTTTTAAATAAATTATCTAATAGATAAATCGTCTAGCTCAAACCTTTGTAGGGGTAAGTGGCGGGACCATCATCATCATAATCATCATCATCATCATCCATGGCAGCATTTCTATGCGAATAATCATGAATATTGAGCCATAGAATGTTTTTTGTAAATGTGGTTCTAACAATATCTCTAATCGATCCGTGAAATGATGTACATGTGCATTAGGGTAAAAATTATCAATATTGAGCCGACATCAGTACCTGAGGTTCGGAGAGTGTATTTTTATGTTTTATCGGAATCGATTCCAGAGTATCTAGAAGTGACCAAGTCTTCTTTCGGAATGTTTTATTTTTCTGAGTGACAAATCATGAATGTTGAGTCGTCCGGTATCAGATCAAGAATGCGCCAGATCACGGATGGCACGAGTCGAAGGTGTCGTTTTAGGCACTACCGGATCTGGCACCTGGGAAACGGGAAGTGATTCTATCCCGTTGTTGATCTAAGGGTGCAAAATCATAAATTTTGATTCGTCGAATGATACCAGTATATTTGGGTCTGGAACCGATTCAAATTTCCTTGTTGTTGCATGGAATGAAATATCCGTAATTCTAGGATGAAAAATCGTGAGTTTTGAGCCGTCGAACGGCACCAGCAAATGAGTTTCTGAATGTGCCCTCTTCAATTGAATACCGGAACTAATACTACGTGCCCAAAAGTACAAATTATGAAAGGAAAATGTGAATCAAATGCTATTTTTAGTATCCAAACCTTTCAGATGATGCTAAAAGATCAATATCCGAATCAAAAATGGATTTTCGAGAGCTAGCCAAAGTTATTGGTCATTTTTGACGCTAATGCACTGTGTAACTTTTTTTTTGCAGCGCCACTCTAGAGTTAGCTGGAAAAGTCAAGAAATTTAATAGGGTTAGTTTTTACGCGTTATAAAGTTGCATATTTATTTTTAAATGTCGATTGGTAAAAATGATCCGAAAGCACTAGGAAGGTTTAATCAAGATTTTATTTTTTCGAACGAGAATGGTTTACACATTACCTATATTTGAGGTAACCTAACTGAATTGATTAACATCATCGTAGGATAAGACGTGCAGTTCATACTCGCCAAACCGCGAAGTATACCTCAGTGGAATGTACATTCCAAATGATACGGCATATACTACGAAGAACACTAGAAACAGAACTCGGTCCAAAATTCTACTGAATGAAGTCCACGTTTCTTTGTTGTCGGTGAGCTCTGATGATTTGCGTTGTAATGTTCGGGATTTCTGTAAATGTTGAAAGTAGTTAGTAGTTGTGTCCAACACAATTTTAATTAATCCGTAAATACCGTATATTCAACAGTCATGTAGTCCCCTGCCAGAATCAATTCCCCTATCTTATTTTTGATGACCGTTCCTGCTGCCAGCGTTACCATATTCGGAGGAGTTCTTTCCAGTCGTTTCAATGCCGAGCCAATCAAAGTGTGTACAATGAGAATACCCGTAACTATCACGGAGTTACGGTAGAATAATACTGGAAATAATACAAAATGAGTAAGGGGCTATTCATAAACCACGTAGACTTTTTTTGGGGGAAGGGAGGTCTGTAAAACTGTATGGAGAAAACTCTACGAGGGGGAGGGAGGGGTCTGAGATTTTTAAAAATGAGTCTACGTGGTTTCTGAGCAGGCCCTAAGTTGAATTCTTTGATATTGTTCATAGGCTTACATATTCCAGGAACAGTATCTCCGTTTTTGGGAACCGCCCATTGAAGGAACACCAAGAAATAAAAATGGCAGGTAACGGACGTAGCGAGAAGCAACTTTCTTTCAAGGCAATCCGTGTCCAGCCACGTGAGGAAGAGATTCATAATTATTAATACTGAAAAGGCATATAAGGTCAGTGGATTAGTACGTGTGGATGACACACAGATTGATAATCTTACGAAAAATGGGCGTCAACATGCCCATCATATGGAAGCTAGAATGCCGTTCGAGAATATAATCGTATACCAGTGTAGGATATGTCACGTTGTTGTGCGTTGTCTCTTTTCTCGAATGCTTTGTGGAAACGACTTGCCACTGAGTGTGATGATTTGATTGCAGAGATCCAAGGCACGAAAAGCGCGTTTGATAGTCCACCTCACCGGCATGTTCCATCCAGGCACCAAACAATAGCCTGCACTTTTGCGAGTCCAATGGCCAGTTTGAGTAGTCTGCTTCGCATCGGGCGCTGAAGTCACACGACGGAACCGCAACAATACTACCATCGGACTTCACCAAACAGCGAGGATTTGTGCAGCTTGCTTTGGCATCAAACTTGACGATCCTGTAATTAAGAGGCGATATAAATTTATGAAACAAATTCTGGCATAACTTACGAGGAATATAGCTGAACATCCGGTACCCATAGCTGATCCGAGCTAATCGGTAAGGCGGTTATGTTTATGAAATCCTTTGGGTCCCAGGACAAAAATTCATCTTTCCACTCCTATCGATTTGTAGAATGAATATCTAAATAACTTCCAGCATTTTTAAACACGTTACACTTACCATTGCAAGTAATATATTTGCGTCTAGAGAGTTTGTGCTTTCAACCTGAATAAAGCAAAAAGTAGACAAATATAGAATTACAATTTGCATACACAAAACAAAAGTGAATTATGATGTGATGACAGCCTTCATAAGGAGACTTACAAACTCGAAACTCATCAAGATTGGCATGACGGTTACGTTCACTGCAAATTTGCTATCCTTAACCGGCCGTTGCTTCACGTCATATGAACCACAAACTAGCTGTTTTTTCAGACGACCTTCTTCATGTTTCGGCTCCTGACCGCAATCGATGCATTCTAGAAATAGTTTGAAAGTAGGTCTACTGATTTTTCAACACTTCACGGTATCACTTTGTACCTGCACATGGAATCTTATAGATGGCAAGAACCAACACAGTCCAAGTTAGTAAAATCTCCCAAAATTTCATAATGAATAAATTGTGGGTAGTTCATCCAAAACTCAAATCAATACTGAGTATCGTTGGAATAGGAACTCGCCAACGAGCTACAGGGCGATAAACGGGCAACGGCACTTTGTGGATATTTGGTGATAATTGTAATACGATCTCGTTTAACAAAGCAGATAACGCAGATGGTTTGCGCACTGCATCCCACCAATCCAGTATGTTAGCGTTCGAATCCGTTGCCATAACTTTCATGAATGACTTCCTGATGCCCATTTGTTCCATCAGTCGACTTTACAGAGTTTTCATTTATCATATATAATATAAATAAAAACTCTGTTAAGTCGACTGATGGAACAATCATGAAAATTATGTGAGCAAAGGAATCTATTGAATTAACTTATTTTATATTGAGAAATTTTTCTAATTTTATTATCGCCTAAAAATCAGAGTTGCTTCTTTTCTTAGAGAATTCCTATTTGAATATTTTTTTTCGTAGCTCAAGAATAGAGCATCGTAGAAACATTTTTTTTTAAATTTTGTATGCTTTGTCACCTTCTCATTCAAACTTATCACAGCATAATGTATGTAAAATTTCACTTTTTTCCATTATTGATGATGCTGCAATCTTCACTTTTAATTTTATCACTGCACTCACAGTGCTCGGACTAGAGGACTAAAAAAGAAAACTTCTCTGGAGCGATTTCCGCTCATAATGCATAGTAGAATTCATGGCATTTGAGGTTAGGTTTCAAAATCGCTTACATTACTTTTACCCTTACTTTGCTTCTTCCCAACTGTCTCACATTCCAGCCCTATATCTAGATTCCACTGTAGCGATTTTATTATTAATTTAAACCGCCAAATAAAGGGTGTTTCGATCAAAATTTGGTCGATTTGAACTTGACATACTTCCTTTCATCGTGCATTAAAAAATGTTGCACACCCCTCATTTTGCGGATGTGTGCGTGTAGCATCATGCCTCGATTTTGATTTTGAGATTAGCACAACGCATCAAAATTTTAAGTGCATGGAATCCAAATTACTCTCACGGCAAGTGGGTGAAATGGTTGAATGTGGCTAAATCAACTGTTACCAACGTATTAAAAGTGTTTGTTGATCATTTTTCGACAGCCAGGAAAGCTGGATCGGAGGGATATCGAAAGCCGGAGGCCACAGCGACGACAAAAAGAGTTACCCGCTGTTTCGAGCGGAACTCCAACCTCAATGTCCGAGATGTCGCAAAGAAGCTGGGAGTGCCGCCTTCAACCGTGGATAGCCTAAAAAACGAGCTGGACTGTCGACTTATAAGAAAGTGGTGACTCCAAATCGCGACTATTTATCGTCACGATCGCGAAAGCTGTACACGACGATGCTGATGAAGTTTGATTGCGTGGTACAAGACTATGAAACTTACGTCAAGGCAGACATTCAACACCTTCCTCAGCAACCGGACACAATTGTTGCTGCCAACAACGTTCAAGTGGTGCTGAAGGACAAGAACCCTCCCAACACGCCAGAGCTCCACCGAATCGAGCAATATTGGGCCATCGTGAAGCGGAACCTTAAGAAGACTCAAAAAGCTGATGTAGAAGGAGATGTTCGCTCATCACCATGAGGCACCAAGAGTGAACAACAATGTTTTTGGCTAGAATGAAAGATATGAAGAGAAAGTTTTTGATAGTTCCGCTAGTGTGCGGCAGGCTTGGAAATCTAACAGATGTTTTAGGAAAATTGAGCGAAAAGGGCATGTGTACAGTGCACTATGGTCCAGATCACGAATTTATGAGGAAACAGCTCCCAGCGCCTAAACTTGAAACTTTACAGCAACGTAATGGTCTAAAATATGGTTTGTATCATCAAGGCCCATTTTTTGATGTTGATTAAAATTAGGGTGGTCCCCATTTTCACGGAAATACAAAAACTAACTTTTTTATTTGCAGAAACAGACGTTTACATTTTTTGGCAAAATTGTAGCGCAAAAAATTTCATGGAATTTTTGTTAAGAAATTTTTTTTGTACCTTAAAAATTGACCGATTTAGAGCAATTTTTTCTCATCAACTTAGGGTGTACCATGAAAAATTGATTTTTTTGCCCTTACTTTTTTATTTCAATTCCCACCGTAAAGTTGTGTTTGGACAAGTTTTAGAACTTTTTAAGGCGCGTACTGGGATACAAATTTTGCCGCTAGCTTCAATAAATCAATAGTTATTGAAGTTTTTCTTTAAAAAATACGCCCTTTTCAAATGTTGATTTTCATGATTGGGGCAAATACAAAAAATATTAAAGACGTCATTTGGAAGGACAATTTATATTGTTCAACATATGTGAAAACTACAGATATGTTATTTCTGTATCTTGAGAAAATTACATTTGAATCTGGAATGGTTTAAGAAGAAAAACTTCAATAACTATTGATTGGTTAAAGTTAGTGGCAAAATTAATATATCAAAATACGCGCCTTTAAAAGTTCTACAACTCGTCTGAACACAACTTAACGATGAAAATTGAAATAAAAAAGTAAGGACAGTAAAACTTTTTTTTATGGCTCACCTAAGTTGACGAGGAAAAGTTGCTCTAAATCGGTCAATTATTAACCTTAAAAAAAATGGTGGTGAAACTTGAAATAAAAACGTATTCCTATTTTTTTATGTTGATTAAAATTAGAGTGGTCCCCATTTTTACGGAAATGCAAAAACTAACTTTTTTATTTGCAGAAATAGACGTTTACATTCTTTGGACAAAATTGTAGCGCAGAAAATTTC
>JASCZW010019577.1:0-13553 GCA_034211315.2 Aedes japonicus
TTCCACAACATGGACTACGAGGATGCCAGTGAAAGAAACGACTGGATAGTTACTAACCGCCTATTTATCTTTCCAGTCAGACCTAGGTCCTCTGCTGTATACAGAAGTTGTCTCCATTATAGTCGGCTATATGGCTGTATGGCTACACCTCGCAAACCTCGCAATCTGCGAAGAGTCTCCAAGTCACCTTCTATTTGATCGATCCACCATGCTCGTTGAGCGCGTCTTCTTCTTGTACCAGTCGGTTCGTTTCCGAGAACCATTTTAACAGGGCTGTTGTTTGACATGTTTAGGAGATATCCACTAAATCAATTTTGTGTGTGTACGAATACGATGGTCGTTTCTTCCAGAAACTGATGCAATTCGCGGTGCTTTCACCTCCTCCACGTTCCGTCTTCCATATGTCATCTTCCATCCCTACCGTAGATCGTACGCAACACCTCCCTTCCTCCACGAGCACTGTCCATGTTTCGAGTCCGGTCTAATTAATGTCTTGTAGATGGCCAACTTTGTAGTTCGGCAAACTTTGTTTGATCGTAGCGTCGGAGTCCAAAGTAGGCACGATTGCCAGCCATAATGCGCCTCTGCTGGTGTCGTTATCGGCGGTCACCAAAGAGTCCACATTCACGATTTCGCCTTAACTCGTGCTGGAAGACTAACGTTGTCTTCTCGTGAACCTCTTGCCCTCATCTATTTTGTTTTCAACGTAAGGCCAAGTCTACTTGCTTCAGCCTAAGGTCTGATGAATGTTTTCGCCGCCATCGTTTGAAAGCTACGTGCTCGTATCAATATCGTCGGCCGAGTGGAAAAGTTGAAAAATTATATGGGACAGCGCGATTTTTCTGCCGACTGGATGCAGACCGCATTAGTAAAGAGCCCGAAAAAGGAGATCTTGTTCAACAATTTGCTATGCATTATATAATATGCCTGAATATAACAAAAGATCCACCTGACCCTCGGGTGGCAGCAGGATTCCGTGTCCGGAAGATCTCGTATGGACAAATTGTTACGCTCAGAATCATCCTGGAACAGCTCTATTTGGTATTCATTGACCTCGAAGAAGCTTTCGATCACGAACATTTGTGGGGGTCCCTGCCGTGCAGAGGAGTCCCGGATAAAATCGTCATCCCTATCGGGGTGTAGTACAAGGTTTTCACGTGCAGAGTCCTGCAAAACGGAGCCTGCCAACGAGCAGTCGTTGTCCAGAGAGGCGTTGGTGCAGTTGGTTTTTGGTGCTGATGCTACCGCCAACCTCGCGACGAGAAACATGCCTGCTGAAGCCTACGAGTTGGCGGGAAATACCGCTCGTTTACAACAACGAGACAAGAGTTATCCCTCATAAACTGTAGATGGCTACCCGCAAGGACGAGGAGCTGAACCAAGAATACCAAAAAGAAAGAGTAAGTTCAATCGCGAACCATTTTTCTTCTCCGATCAACTTAATTCGGAATATTGGATTAGTTGTTGGCGGTATTTAATAAATATTTCATAAAATGATCCAGTATTGAAAATTACCAATAACTAAATAACTTGATTGAAGATTGCTTTTTTGAAATCGCTGACCGCTGTTTGCTGGTATGTGATGCTTTCCCTAGTACAGTCATCATTCTCTTATAACTAGTTTTTTAATGCTGGCAATGTTCTCTTCAAATTCCAATCAGTGCTTGAAAGTGTTTTTTACGTTTTAGCGCCTTGGATAGAGTCCCTATCATTCGATAGGAATCAAATAATGTTGAGAAATTGTAGGTGAAATATTGCAGCATATTGCATATGGCTGCCAAGTACTAGTATGTGTATGTGGTTCCATAAATGTCTTCTACGGTTCCATTACTATCTTCCACGCGTTAAAAATAGTGGCCTTCTCAACCATCGTAGAAAAAACAACCGGGACCGTATCATCATTGAAACCAAACGACCCTTTTTAGGACCACCAAATGCTTTCTAAAGAGTTTACAATAGAATTTTCTTACATATTTACTTCTCAATGCTGGTCTGACGTTCCATTAGCATGCGAACATGCCAGCTTCATGACGGAACAGTAGCTGTTCCCTTGAACCTACAATGGTCCTTTTCAGGGCCACCAAAACAACTGAAAGAGAAAGTTTCGGCTTTTTCGACATTTACACATTTGGCAGTGTTGTACACCCATACGCCTAGTAGAAACCGTTTGCAATTGGAGGTGAATAAACCACTGTGTTCAAATGACTAATAACCCATTCGCACTAGAGACATCTATGATATCATGTGTCATACATATTATCTCCAGTGCAAGCAAGATATATGAATGTAGAATTCAAGACAGGCTATATCAAATAATTGTAGTGCGAACATTTGCCGTATGGGAATAAGATTTGGAACAGAAACCAATTTCGGCCACACTTTAAACAATCAAGCGTCACCTTTGCGTACAACCCCATTGGGCAGTACCTTGTAGTTTGCAGTTTCTAGAATTCCATCAAGATTAAGAGCAAATTTGAATCTAGTTTAGTTTTCGTAATTTTTTGTGCTAGGTACGATTATTAGCGGTAGGAATTGAAACAGCTTCCATATGCATGAAGATGCCAATAAATGACCATTCATCAAATGTGTGTACTGTGTACCTGGAAAGAACGCACAAACCAATGATTAATCTGTCTGTAAACACTATCAGTTAGGGTAGGTAACGACTTAAGCACCCGAGACCCTATTCAAGCACGGGGTTAACGTTAACCTACAACGCTCGTTTTTGTAGTATGGTGCTTCACTAGATGGAGCACCATACCGCAAAAAATGAGCGTTAGTAAGTTAACGTTAACCTGTATGAATAGGGTCTCGGGGTGCTTAAGTCGTTACCTACCCTACCTAGAAAATGAGAAGACAGATTCGTAATTTCTTTTTAATTCCAACTACTGTTATTGCTTATCTTGACAGATACGCGTATTTTGTCTACAATGTGCAGACTTCTTCAGTGTCGTGTACTTAGACAGACGAAATATGCGTATCTGTCAAGATAAGCAATAAAGGTAGTTGGAATCAAATGAAAATTACTAATCATTCTTCTCATTTTCTAGTTACAGGTATTCCACTAAACAGCTCACGCTTTTCAGGATTCACTATCAGTTATCTTATTAATTTAAAATATGGAACGGTCTCACAATTATTGCCTCTACCAGAAGATCATCCAGTTACTACAAGTAACACCCTGGATTGTCATTTAGAATTTGGATTTCAGGGCACAATTTTGGTTCATTATTTGAAGTATTTGCTTTGTTTTGGTTTTATTAACTTCTGAGAGATGTCGGCAGTTAAAGCAAACTATCGGAAGAAGTCACGATTAGAGGAAAAATTTGAAAATTTAGATTGTGCGGCCACCCTATGTAAATACATAAACTGATTTTCTATAATATCGATCACAAGAAAATCTTTGGGGGGTCTTAAAAATTACTGAAACATTTCTAGAAAATTAAGAAGAATTTTATTGGAATGAAACATTAATAGTCTTAGAAAATCTCAGAAATACTAAAAACTTTACAGTGCGAACAAGAAGAAGACTAGCCAGTTCATGCGATTATTCTCAGTTCTTAGCTCAACAAAATTGATTCTTAAGAAATTCGAAGGGGTACAAGAATATCGTTAACATTTTATTGTTGAATTTTCATGCTTTAGGACGATTCCTCGATGATTGGAAAAAATCAAGTACTTTAAGGATCTACCTAAAGGTTGAAAAGCTAACTCAAGAAATTTCAGGAAAGGCGTTTAACTTCCTGAAATGTGTTTACTTTAACTATTATAGGGCCATAATAATGTATTATGTATATTGACTAATCGTAACACATCGTTAATGTCTGATTCGGCAGGTAAAACCCATTCACCAGCAGTTTCGTAGCGTCGAAAATGAGTCGAATGTAAGATACCTTAAATGGTTCGGGACAAGTGTGCTGTTAAGCAAAAAAAAAGCTCATAATGTTTTTTATGACTCCTAGGCTGAAATTCCCAAGCATGGCAATAGCAACTGTCCATCGTCCGACCTGAGACCTGCTACCAAATGTAGAACAAACGCTGACGCAGATGCTCAAATCATCCAGTAGTCAAGCGACTCGGAAAAAATCCCCGAAGAAATCCCTCCGGATCACCAGCCTGCCAAACTGTCACTCATCCCGGGCTCCAAAAGGCTCCATGCCCAGGAGAGCAAACGTCGTGTGTGTTCCCTTGTATGGTAATCGACCCATTTATCATCCACGCGCGCTGAACTCGACTCCAGCTCGAAATACACCCGCTCGAATATCCGATCATTAATTATCATTGTTTTCAACGGGATCGATTGCCTAATTTGGAGCGGGCCGAACCGCGGAGGGAACCCCTCCATTAAAGGCTTAAACTGACGTAAATCTAATCGGGTTTACCCTCGTGGATCAACCCGTCGTCGCCGACTTAGATGGCGGAGTGGAGTGCAGAGACTGGAGCGATCGACGGTCGTTATTTTTGGATCGGAGCCAAAAGTCGTGATTTTCCCGTCATTTTGAACGTTTGAAACATGATGCAATGGAGTGTTGTTTTTGTTTTTCGGTTCAATTTGAATTTGGGTAATTACTGGACAGCGTTTAACCTCCTGTCAGAGATCGTGGAAATGGGATCAACGGCCCTCCGGAGGTAATAACCATTTACTTGCAATGGAGAGATCGCGCTCAAATAGCCAAGGGTGTCTTTAACCATTGTTGCTTATCGCGATCGCGTGTTCCCTTAAGAGAGTGTCCACCACCCTCGATCAAACAAAACAAAACAAAACAAAACAACAACTTTTCCTTTGTTACGCAGAGCTCTTTTCGGCGTGTAATGATAGACATGATATCTCACTTTTGTGACTTCCCCTATCTCCGTCTATTGAAAGTTGAGCCGCACAATGGAGCTGAGAAACCCGGGCGCGCCTACAGCAGGGCTCTAATTGGACCTTTCTAAAGACGTCACACAGAGGGTCTCTCGGTCGGCCGGAGATAATTGCAGGGTAATTTCACGCGCGGAAATGAGACCCGGGACACTCGTCGGACACAGCACGGGACGGGGCAGAGTCGATATTTCCGTCAACAAACGACGCGGCAAGGGCCTTTGTTTGGCGGTGGATCGTAGCAAAAAAAAAAAAACTGTCAATTTCAGCTTGAAAACTTTCACCACTTGATGAAGAATGCATTTTTCCCTGGTTAGTTCATAAACCGATCTGACAGTGGGATTTGCACATTTCGAACGACCAAAGTTTTTCCTGCGGCGGTTCTGACCGCAATCGGCAGCCCTAAGTTTGCACCTTAAAACTGAAGAAATGATCCATTAAATATTGAAATTCATTCCATAAAAAACGTATTTATGACCCATTAAACTCTGGTCAATATCCATAATAAAATGGATATGATCCATAAAATGTATCAATGTGATCCGTAATTTATATAAAATTCAGCAATAAAATGTCAAAAATGTACCGTTATATATCTAGGGTATGATCAATAGAATTGTACGGATTACCCATAAACATATAGCAAATGTTCCATAATAGGTTCAATATCATTCCTTAAAGTTGTAAAATTGATCCTTAGAATGTAACGTTTGTGAACTTAAATATATACACATGATCAATAAATTATTGATCCAATCGTCAATGATCCATGATAGTTTTGAAAAAATTAACCACAAGCTTCTAAATATGGCCCATAGGAAATAAACTTTGGGCATTAAAAATAATATGTAGGATCCATAAATTATGCCAGAATTATTACAATGTTGAGTTTATATTTTTTTAAATTTTGGCTACGAGGAAATCGATCCTTGACTGCGCTACTACTCAGATCTATTAACATGTCCGTTTCTTTAGCTATGCGGCTCAAATATTGCTATTAAAGAAGGATTACTTTTTAGAAGATTTTCAAATTTTCAGAGAGCTCATTTACTTTCGCGATTTCACGTTCTTTTACGACCACAACTGCGACACATGCTTCCCAATAAATTTGTTAAAGAGAACTCGTGCATATAAAGAACTAGGGAAGATTTTCCAATATTAATCTCATCACTTTGCAATTCATCCTACTTGAAATTAAACAATGGACAGGTGACAGGATTAGTTAGTAATGTTTGTTGTTGTTATTAAAAGTAAGCAAATATTATTAGAAAACGAAACCGATCCTTCAACTGCCCAATTGTTTGATTCATCGTAGGATCAATAAAGGAACAATGAGATTAATATGGGAACAGTTACTCTACATGTCAAATTTAAGGCTTGATCAAACTGTTATTTAAGATTTTTTTATACAAATTAAGCCGGGCAAACGCTTGCCGTCCAACTCGCTATCGCTCGTCGGACCTAACTACAAAAAACATCCTCCGTTTGCATTATACCGGGCAAATGCTTGAATCAGTCGTTAAGTTAGAAGCCGATATCGGAAACATCGACCGCTTTCTACTTCCTTAGTTCTTCAATCCTCAACTGCTCAGCAGAGCAACATTGATATTTCTAGCACTTGGAGTACAGCATAACAAATCGTGGCTACTATGTCACATTATACAATATAGTGTGTCTAACTATATTGTATAACTGAGGAGCAGTTTGATTTTTTTTCTGAAAACCAATGTTTGGAAAAATTGTAGTTGAGAAAATTTTCTATAAGAATAATTTGCTACGGATCATTTATATGAGTTTATAGATTATTATTCATTATTATATGGATCATAGACAATTTATTTATGGAACATTTTCAATAATTTATGAATCATGTGCACGTATTTTAGTGCACAAATGTTAGATTCTGTGGATCAATTTTACAACTTTAAGGAATGATATTGAACCTTTTATGGAACATTCGCTATATGTTTATGGGTAATCCGTACAATTTTACTGATCATACCCTAGATATATAACGGTACATTTTTGACATTTTATTGCTAAATTTTGTATAAATTATGGATCAAATTGATAAATTTTATGGATCATATCCATTTTATTATGGATATTGACCAGAGTTTTATGGGCCATGAATGCGTTTTTTGTGGAACGATTTTAAGTTTTTAATGTATCGTTTATTAGTTTTTATATGCAAAAGTATGTTTGCCGACCGCAATCTATTTCGGTGTCTAACCGGCGAAAAAGGTGGCTATCTCTCAAGGCTAGAAAGCTTTCTAGCTGGTGGATGCTTAAGTCAGAATTTATAGTCTCATTCGCCAGGAGTCCAGCACTTGCCCGCCGCTCGCGTGCAGCGCGATCTATTTTGACAGGGTGAGGTTTTTCCTCGGCTAAACTTTTTCCTCCAGACTCCGCCGAGATTTCGTTGTCGCGGAGTCACAAAGTGGTGAGATTGTTTATGGGCCGGTGTCAAAGTTTAATGGAACGAGAAGGAACGAAAGCAACCGATGCACATGGAACGAAGGAAAAAGTGGAGCATTCGACGTGTGCAATCAAACATGCGTTGCTTTACAATGGCAATCTGTCAAGGTTCAACTTCAAAAGGGGGCCTCTGTCAGAACTCGAGGATCTGTCGTCTGATCTGGAAGGTTTTTTTTCTTCTCCTTCTTCGGGACACAGGATGCACCGTCGAGCGGCTGAAGAGACCGCTTCCTGTTTTCTCTGCTGGGCTTATCTTCGACAGGGAATCGTTAATTGTTTGTTTTATGGGTGCATGTTACTAATTGTAAATGCGTTTTTGCCTGCTTACAGACAAGCTCTGAACGGAGGAAAAGTCGTGCGCATACAAAAACAATGGTTTATTTTTATGGTGCCTCCCATGTTTCATTCCATTCTATGGGTGCTGTCTTTCGTCAACTGTTCGGGTGCGTACAAATGCACTTGGAGAAGTTTTATGAACTCCTCATCTCCTCCGCTGGTGATGTACAAGCCATGTTTGTTCAGGGTCTCTTTCCACATTTTCCGTTCTGCCTGTCGCCGTTGCGGAACGTTTTCGGCTGCCATCCGTCGGGCGGAGTCGAGTCGAGCCGGTGGTGCGTGTGTGGGTTCTGCATGTCAGCACTTTCTTCCTTCCTTCCTGTCTTTCTTCAGGGTTCCAGAAAACCCCCGAAAGCAAATAAATTTAACAAATTGACCGAGGAAGAAATCGTTTCCGTATGCCATTAGGTTAGCATAAACATATTTATTTTAATTTCAGGCAGCCAGTATTCTTATCTCCCGTCAGTCAAGTCAGTAGGCCTTGTCGGATTTTTCGTTGCCCTGGGCGACTGTGATTGCGAGCAGAGCGAACGGACCCACATGAGCGGCTAATTTCACCAGTTCGAGCTGAAATCAACGAGCAATGGAGGCCCCTCCGTCAATAATCGTCTTGGGTCTTGTGTCTTGTGTCGCGCGGCAGTGTGCGCATGAAGCGCGCACACCAAGCTGAACTGGGCGCGTAATTGCGTATAATTCCGAGCCGCTCTTTAATTTCCCTATGACGGCGTTTTTTTCACGTTGTTGCCATCTCAATTTTTGGCGCGGCACTGTGTACTTTTCGTTGTTTTCAGGTAGTTAAACTTAAATTACGCCCGTCGCCGTTCGAAAGCTGCTCACTACGCGTTCGGTTCAGCTTCACGGATTTGTCGCTCTTCCGACCAAGTTAAGGTGCGCTTGACTTCTTAATGATCGACCATGGGAACGTGCGCTGGACGCAGGGTGCAGAAGACTGTCATAATTCCCCCAGTTTGGACATCTTCTGTTTTCGCGCTACGCTGGCTGCGATGGGGCTGTGGACCTCCGGAATCTCTCCCTAGTTAGCACCGGTCGTTGGTTGCTCCTGTCAACGGGCGGAAATAGTCACCTTTACAAGCGGCAGACAGAGCCCGACAATTTGGCCTCATCGGCATCCTG
The DNA here is from genome assembly GCA_034211315.2 of Aedes japonicus. Classification (NCBI taxonomy): domain Eukaryota; kingdom Metazoa; phylum Arthropoda; class Insecta; order Diptera; family Culicidae; genus Aedes; species Aedes japonicus. Next base: position 8,810 of record JASCZW010019577.1, read on the forward strand.
GGACTTGCGAAATGTGATTAATTAGCCGATATTGTTAAAACAAACTGAATGAACGCGCCAGCCACAGGCTAAACGAGCCAAAGGACGGAGGTATTCTGGAGAATCGTGCGTAAGTGCGGAGACACGGGAAGCGCTGACGGTTACGGCTTCTTCGTTCTGCGATTGGATCGTGCCTCGTTTCCCTCCATGATGACGATCGGTACGTTCATTAGGCGAGGTTAATTAGCATCGATGTTGTGGACACAGAATAATGAGTCGGTGCCGCTGGGTTTTGGAATTAGGTAGGTGTATAGAGGAGTCGCGGAATTCTGAAAATAGCGTTTTCTTCAATTGCTCAATGTGTTATACTTAATTTTGGAATTCTAGAGAGTCGGTCAACGATTAATCAATTTATATGGGTATTATAAAATCTGGGGATTCAGAATGAGTAACCAACATTGTGTTGATCACATCTGAGCTCCACATACTTTGCGGTGTAGTATTCATGAAAAAATTGCGCAAAACGTTGTGATCATGGAGAGAAATTAATTATATTTCTAAAAAGTTCAAAAGTACTACGCACAACATGTTTTACGATTAGTGACATGTGCAAAAATAAGTGAATTTCTTCTGAGTTTACTTGATTTTCTCTTGTCCGCTAGTCTCCTAGGTTTTATAATAATTCTGAATCTATATACATAAAAATAATTTCTGTCTGTCTGAACCTTATAGAACCGAAACGCTACTAAACCGATCGGCGTTAAATTTTGTATGCAAGAGTTTTTGGAGAAGGTTGTTATGATAGTTTGAGACCCACCCATCTCTGGAAGGAGACTCTCATACAAATGAAACATAGTTTCTGCACAACTCAAGAAATAATCAAGCAAATGGAACCAAATTTGGCATGTGGGGTTTTCTGAAGGCGAAAATGTTTCTATGATAGTTTGAGACCCCTCCCCGCTGCTAGAAGGGGACTTTCATACAAATGAAACTTAAATTTCTGCATAACCTGAGAACTAAGAAAGCAGGAGGAACCCAAATTTGGCCATTGAAACACAAATTTCAGCATAACACGAGAGCTAATCAAGAAAAGTAGAACTAAATTTGGTATGTCGAGGTTTTGAGAGACAAGAAATGTTTCTATGTTAGTCTGAGACCTCCCTACCCAGGAAGGGATGGCTCTGATACAAATGGAGCAGAATTTTGTGTGTAACTCGAGAGCTAATCAATCAAATGGAACAAATTTGGCATGTGGAGGGTTTTAAAGGCAGAAATGTTTCCACGGTGAAAGAAACCCCTGCCTCTTTGGAAGAGAGGTGGAGGCTTTCATTCAAATGAAACACTAATTTTCACCAAACATGAAAATTTTCCAGGCAACTAAAACACATATTTCGAGTTTCGTGGGGAACGCTGAAAGTTCTGATCGAGTTTGAACCGCTTTTAAGTCAGAATGGGTAGTGCCAGAGTTGCTCTCGGTGCTACATATGCACGAAGTTAATCTAAGGTTATCCATGAGAAATGACGTTTCAAACTAACGAGAATACGGCGTAGTTCGAGATAAATGATTTGTCAATTAGAATGCTTCTACACAGCAAGAAAAACCACGGTAGAACTAAATATCTAAGTGTATGATTCAAAATACACACCTACGTTTAATTTTGCTGAGACAACTCGTATTTGCAAACGAAAATATTTTAACACAACTCATTCCTAAAAATACGTAACAACATCAGTTCTATTTATATTATTTAGTTCATTGGATTTCAGTTCATGTAGTGCATTATTTACATCCTGCAGGTTTTAAGTCCTGTGATCAAAACTCGCGGAAGTAGAGTCGAAAGAACAGCTTGTGCGTGATAAAATCTTGCGCATTCATCACGAGAACAAGGATCTCTCGCATCGTTCCATCGCTAAAACGTTGGGAATCGCGAATTCCACGGTGTCGCTGAGTGATTAAGCAGTTCGAGGAACGGTTGACCACCGATCGGAAGGCGAAGGTGAAGGAAAGAAGTATTCGTTACAACACCGAAAATCACAACCGCGTAGTTGGGGCCTTCAACCGAAATCCGAACGCCTCCGTTCGGGATGTAACTAAGAGGCTGCACACAAGCCGAAGTTTTGTCAGAAGGCCAAAACTAAGGCTGAGCTTCGAACGTTCAAGGTACCGAAGAGCCCTAATCGCGACGAGAAACGAACAAGTCCGCCAAAACCCGTGCCGGGAAGTTGTACCTCAACATGCTGACGAAAGTGAACTGCATCGTGGACGAGCAAACATATCTAGAAGACCGACTGAAACAGCTCCCCGGCAACCTGTTTTTACGACCATGGATAAGTTCAGCGTTCCGGAGCATGTCACACTCAGAAGATGTCCCAATTTACGAAGAAATTCCTGGTTTGGCATAGCATCTGCCGTGCGGGAAGCAGAGTGCCGTCTTCCGTGACCCAGGACCGATGAACGGACAGGTGTACCGCAAGAGTGCTTCAGAAGCGGCTGCTTCCTCTCCAAAGGCCACAACGTCCCAACAATCATCGAGCAGTTGATCTCATGCCACTATCTCAAGGACGTGCTGAAGTGGTATGCGGACAATGAGGTCAATTTCGTGCCGAAAATGTTCCAACCCTCCCAACCTCCGGAGCTCCGCCCCATCGAGAAGTACTGGGCGATTATGAAGCAGCACCTTCTTAAACGACCTAAGGTAAGTGAAGACAGTCGAGGAACTGAAGAAAGTATGGGTTTACATGCAAAAAATGGTTGATTCACAGGTTGTGCAGAATCTTATAGCCGGGGTTAAGGCCAAGGTGCAGGCACTTGCGTATGAACTGTAAATAAAATACAGAAGTAAAATGGTAAAATGAAGTTTAATAGTTATTTCTCAATCCTGAAAATTTGATGGCAATCGAATGAAAACTCGAATTTTGCGAGTTAATTTGTGTGTGGCAATTTCATAGTGGACACCCTTTAACTTTTCGGATAATTAACATCTGTGAAAAATATTTGGTTTCTACGAATCATTTTAAATTAGCTTAGCGACCTTCGCTTCTCCAATGTTTCCAGAATAGATGAGAACTTAAAAAGGCTAGAAAACTATCGACATTTATACTATCTGAGATTTCATTGATGTTGAATAACATCGCCTCGACCAATTTTAAACGTGGAACGTCTAACAACAAAGGTCAGCCATGGGCATTTTAACTCGGAATATATTCCTCATTAAATTGCAACCAACTCTTGCTTCAATGATGTGGTTTCCATACTAAATTGACCAAATTCATGATATTTCTCTATACAGATTTCATGTTGAGCAATTGAGTGTTATACTGTATATATATATATGGGTACCATCCGCCATGCTTCAATCTCGCTCGACTGCCTTCAGAGCTGACAGGTGTGGTGTGGAACCAGTGTAAGATGAGACGCCTTTGGCCAGTGGATGACAAGGCAGCCGTTTGCCCTGTATGTGTCTTGAACAATCACTTCCAAAGAAGACCGAGAAGACTTGAGCTCAGTCGTGGACACTTGTTAACATGGTTGTGAAACGTGTGAAGATCTTTTGAGCCCCGTCTGCAACGTTCCCGTGTTAATCTGCAGTGATTTGTTTGTCCATACCACACTTACAGTGCCTTGGTCACGTTGAGGCGTCATTTCAGCATGCAACTCAGCGTTGGCTTTCTGGTTGCGTTAGTGGTGTCATAGAGTCACCTAACCTAAATGTACCAACATTGAATCTGCCTTCTCTTATTCGCTTCTTTTCACCTCTTAAAGGTTGTACCGGAATCAATTGCACCACTTTCAATTGGCTGTAACATTTTACCCGTTGGGTATTTTCTATTGAAATTTTGGGTGGAATTAGTTCTATGTGAATTTGTTTTACGCTGTAGTAGAGCTTCGCTAGCGAGATTGTGCAATCGTTGCGAAGATGTGAGTCGGAGGAGCAGCGGCGGCGCAAAGAAATCGTTGGGCACGTGCCTCCGAAAATCTGTGGATCTTTCTCATCGATTGCCATCTTGCAGGAAGCTGAGAACAGTTCATCCCTGCGGTATCGTGCTCTTTTATATCATTGTACTGAGCGTTTTTTGACCAGCCGATCGGAGAGAAAAAAGTGGCAATAAATGGATCATCCGTGTAAGTGACACCATCCATCTACGAGCGCGGAGTTTCAAAGCTCTCTGAAGGAGATCCGCTGCAGTTCAAGATGTGGCAGGTGAACTTAATCTGACTCGGACTTTCGTGCAAGATGCGAAAAAAGTGAAGGACTACATACAGACGCAAAGTCCAAAGGCTGCATAATCGCAGATGGACGGCAGAATACAGTGGGTAAACGCTGCCGATCACCTGAATCTACTACCCAGATGGCGCTCCTTTGCTGCACTCGTTATGGATGGTGAGATGTATGTAAAAGCAGACCTCCGGCCAGCTTCTGAAGGTTCCAGTTTGTCACCTTGCTCACCTATGGATCGGATGTCTCTGAGGACGTTTAAGCAGAAGATGTCAAAGTTTTGCCAAAAAAATATATGATTAGACCCCCGGAGAGGTCGCTTCGCGATACTGGGTCCGGATTCTGCAACCCAGTTTGAATTAAACTTCTCCGACACTGCACCAATATGGCCAACAACATCGTTCAGCCGGTCGTGGCAAGGCTCATCTCAGGCAAACATCCATGTGAGGCGCAACTCACCGAGTCATCCAGGCACTGTTCGACGTTGTCGACGGCTCTCATCTATATCTACGATGCGCTTTCCGAGACGACCGAATACATCGATCAAC
>JASCZW010019578.1:0-13526 GCA_034211315.2 Aedes japonicus
ATTGTTCGTCCTATGCTTTAACAGCTGAGAGCTGTCAGATTTATCACCACTCGGTGTCTTCTTCTTTTTCAACCTGGATTCGTCAATTTTGTTCGTTAATCCTTTGTGATATACTATGGGACACGGCGTTTAGAATTCTATGTTCAGCTGTGATGCGGGAATTGAATTACAAACAGCACAAGAGAAAACTTCAACCAAACTCTTTAATTAGTAAGCTGGTCGCTCTGACAACGGTCGGATTTTGTTGACGGGGTAATAATAGTTAGCGATTCCTTTTTCTTTCTTCGTTCAGCTCCTCGTCTTTGCGAATGGCCAGCTGCTAGTGACGTGGGATGATTCTGGTCTTCCTGTTTTCCCTAGCGGCGTTTTCCACAGACGCGCTCCGCAAACACGTCTGTCGCATACGGATGCACAGCGTGAACTGTTTGGTTGGTCGTTCCCACGTGTTCCATAATTGCTGGCACGGTTACTGTGGCAGAATGAACCAATCAGAGTGTAGCGCAAATAAGATATCATTTTCGACCAATAGCTTTGTGCGTTCAGAAATTTGTGTGGGACGGGGAAAAGTTATTTTGAAGAAGAAGAAGACATTTGTTACTCGTTTCCTATGACCTTGCTAGGGAAAACACATTTTTCAACTTGTTGATATACAAATTGTATGGGAGCAAAAAAGGTCATTTTCAAATGAAAAATTGAACTACTTATACTGATTGAACTTCTTTCAAATCACAATGCGAAAAATTTGTGAGTCTTTTTGATCAAATGGTGTATGAATGAAGTCATTCTGTTTAGTCGAACAAGAGTTATAAGCGTTCAAAAACGTTTCACTTTTGCGTAACGCTCTCATTTTTCAAAATTTTGAAACGGCACCCGGTATAGAAAAGAAAAACGTAGTCCTACGTTAAAAATACACTGAGAAAACATTCATGTTAATTTTTTTGGAAAATCACAAAAAATATAAATTGTTTTCTAAATTGTCAATCGCTCCAACGTACGAGTTTTCAATTTTTCAGAAAATTTACTAAGCAATAAGAAAACAAAAAATAGTATTTAAAAAATGGCAGGACTTCAAATAATAATTTTTGGAAGAGAAACTATTTTATTGATTATCCGGGACCTACGCCTTCACTCCCCTTCCGAAAAGTTATCGCATATCTACACAGTGTGAAAAAAAGCATGTTATTTTGTAAGTTCTCTAATGCACATCAAGGGAAAACTAGATTTGGCAGAAATATATGGGATATTTCATGTGAACTTAAGCCAGATATTCAGTTTGTTGTATGAAAGATTAGAATAATCTCGTTGTTTACGCTTCCTTTTAATTGAAATTAAATGAGGGTAAATTTCACGCGCCTGTTAAAATTTAATATGTTTTCTGTGTGTAGTCAGTGATGGAATAGTTAGAGATTTGAACATCGACTGCTGAAAATAATCAACATTGCCAGAGCTAACGTTTCCCCTAATTAATAAGCTTCTGTTTTGGTTTGACATTACTTCAAGATTTTCACACACAAAAATCATTCGTTGAAGAGATAGGAAATTTGGACAGCTACTGGCGTATGAAATTCTCAGCTACCTATTTCGGAAGTCTGCGTTAGGAAAATACTGTGCTATTAATTTGAATCCTATGCTATATATCATATACTCTGATTTTTTCCAATTCTACTATTGTTCTGCTTAAAACTAATAAGATTGTTATTGATTCAGAATGGGAATGAAATAGATGAAAACAGATTGAAAATATACTCAGTTCTGTCCGAATTATTGATGCTCTAAATTATATCATTTTTTGTTATGTGGGGAGCTCTAACAGAACACAGGTAAAAAATCGGATAAGGTTACTCTATTGTAACTTATATAAGTCAAAATAAAGTAGCTTCGAGCATTTCTGACGAGCTGTTGTAAATCTTTGCCACTACCCGAGCAAAGGATTATACCAAATTGATAACAAGTTCTAAAACCAGGTTATCATTTTTTGATCACTGAATATGTTATCATTAAGGCTGAATAAACAGCCAAAATAACAGAATGAAAAACAAAAAACTACTCGTTGAATATCATAATAATAACTTATTTTGTTATCACTGCGATTAACTTGATAACAAATCCTGTATTGCTAGCAAATTTATGTTATCAATTTGAAATCAAATTCTCATGCTAATAACTGAAAAAAATATTTTGATTAAAAGCAAAATCACTTGCTCAAATATTCTGGCAATATTTATAGTTTTACAATTCAACTTATAACGTTCATAAAAAATACTGTGTAATAATGATAACATATAATAACATAATCTGCCAATGGTGATAACCAAATTTATTATGCGATAACAGACTGACTGAGATCTGAGTTCAAACCGGCGTGAGCCAGTTTGGTTTCTATCCTTAATAAAATTATTATATTATAGTACGAAAGGACCTAGTTTAAAAAATATAGATTTTAAAGTTATGAATAATATTAATATTTAATAAACTATTTTGGCAGATTAGTGCAATAAATTTAGAATTTATTTATAAAAATTAATTAATTATACATAGTATTGTTTTTTATAGATTATTTATTATCAGTAATTGGAAGTTTATTATTAGTTATTTGTGTAATAGTTGGGGTTGCTTTTTTAACTTTATTAGAGCGTAAGGTTTTAGGTTATATTCAAATTCGTAAAGGGCCTAATAAAGTAGGATTTATAGGGTTATTACAACCTTTTAGAGATGCTGTAAAGTTATTTACTAAGGAACAAACATATCCTTTATTATCTAATTACATTTTCTATTATTTTTCTCCTATTTTTTCTTTATTTTTGTCTTTATTGATTTGAATATGTATGCCTTATTTAGTTAAATTATATTCTTTTAATTTAGGAGTTTTATTTTTTTATGTATTACTAGTTTAGGGGTTTATACAGTAATAGTGGCTGGATGGTCTTCAAATTCTAACTATGCTTTAGTAGGAGGGTTACGGGCTGTAGCACAAACTATTTCTTATGAAGTGAGATTAGCTTTAATTTTATTAAGTTTTATTTTTTTAATTGGAAATTATAATTTTTTAAATTTTTATTTATATCAGAAATATATGTGATTTATTGTTTTTTGTTTTCCTTTAGCTTTAGTGTGATTTGCTTTATGTTTAGCAGAGACTAATCGAACACCTTTTGATTTTGCTGAAGGGGAGTCTGAATTAGTTTCGGGATTTAATGTTGAATATAGAAGAGGGGGATTTGCATTAATTTTTTTAGCTGAGTATTCATGAATTTTATTTATGAGAATATTATTTAGTGTAATATTTTTAGGAAGCGATATTTATAGAATTACATTTTTTTTAAGTTAGTATTTATTTCTTTTTTATTTATTTGAGTACGGGGGACTTTACCTCGATTTCGTTATGATAAATTAATATATTTGGCTTGAAAAAATTTTTTACCTATGTCTTTAAATAATTTTTTTTTTATTGGGTTAAATTTTTTTATTTTATCTTTTTTATTTTAATGAATAGTTTTTAGTATTTAAAATTAATAGAAGGGTAAAGCTTCTTTCTTATGTTTTCAAGACATATGCTGTAAAAGCTTATTAATTTTTTTTAAATTTAATAATTTATCTCAATATTTTGTTATTAAAGGATTAATTAAAAAATAAGAAAAATATAAGACTGTTAAAATTTGACCTGTTAAAACATATGGGTCTTCTACAGGACGAGCTCCAATTCATGTTAATAAAGATGCAATAATTACTATATTTCAAAATAAAATTTGATGTAATGGGTAAAATTGTAATCCTCGGAATTTGCTAATATGAGTAAAAGGTAAAATTATTAAAATTGCAATTGATAGGACTAATGCAATTACTCCCCCTAATTTATTAGGAATTGATCGTAAAATTGCATAAGCAAATAAAAAATATCATTCTGGTTGAATATGAACTGGAGTTACTAAAGGATTAGCAGGAATGAAATTTTCTGGGTCTATTAGTAAATAATTAAATTTTCAAATAAATCTAATTAAAATTCAAATAAAAATTACAAATCCAACAACATCCTTGTAAATAAAATAAGGATGAAATGGAATTTTGTCTACATTACTATTTAAGCCTAAAGGGTTATTTGATCCTGTTTGGTGTAAAAATAATAAATGAATTATTGTTAAGGCTAAAACAATAAAAGGTAGAATAAAATGAAATGTAAAAAATCGTGTTAAAGTTGCATTATCAACGGCAAATCCTCCTCAAATTCATTGGACTAAGTCAGTTCCTAAATAGGGGACAGCTGATAATAAGTTAGTAATTACTGTAGCTCCTCAAAAAGATATTTGTCCTCAAGGAAGAACATATCCTAAAAATCCAGTAGCTATTACTATAAATAAAATAATTACTCCAATTATTCAAGTAGGTACAAATAAATAGGAATTATAATAAACTCCTCGTCCTACATGAATAAATAAACAAGCAAAAAAAAAAAAGATGCCCCATTAGCGTGGCAAATTCGAAGGAATCAACCGTTATTGACATCACGATATATATGGTTTACTCTATTAAAGGCTGTTTCGATGTCAGCTGTGTAATGCTAGGAATAAGCCAGTTAAAATTTGAATAATTAGGCATAGACCTAAAAGTGACCCAAAATTTCATCAAGCTGAAATATTAGAAGGAGCAGGTAAATCAACTAAAGCATTATTGGCAATTTTTAATAAAGGGTGAGTTTTTCGTACAGATTTAGACATTAATTTATTGGGCGTAATGGCCCATAATTTTTTTTTGTAATTTTTACTGTTACTAATAAAGTTAAAAATAAATAATTAATTAATAATAAGGTAATTAGATTTGTTGGAAAATAGTATATTTTGTTTAATTCTATAGAATTTTCTGGTATTAGTGAATTTATAAAAAAATTATTTATTTCATTATTATTTACAAAAATTTCAATTAAAGATTTATCTATAAAAAAAGAAAAATTTATAAAAATTATTATTATAATAATTGCTATAAATGATAATTTAAAAGATATCGAAAATATTTCATTTGAAGATAACAGACCTTGTTACTTATATGATATCAGCTTGTTATTTTCCTTTGCTAGGGTAGCGACCAATTGAGTCCAATAATCAAAGGTAGAGTCACTTAAAATTGATAAAAACGGTGTCTGACATCACCACACATAATCAACCACGAATTGAATCAATCGAGTCGGCAACAACATACGAAGGGGCGGAAACAAAATATGAAAAAAGCGTTAGACTAGAACCCAGCAGACTGTAAAAATATTTCCCTCAGGGCCTGTTCAAATCTCAGGCCAACGTTGTCCCCCCTCGTAGACTATTCTACATATTTTTTTTTTTTAATATTTTGTATGGATTGTAGTCAAACCACCCCCTCCCCATAAAAAAGTCAACGTGGTATATGAATAGCCTCTACTACTGGAAGCACAAGTAGATATTTTCCAAAACCAAAATAAGTGACTTTTACATGAATATCACATAGAAAACGAAATTCTACTTGTCCAATCAATTTCATTTCACTTGACCCATAACATTCATTTGATTTTGCACAGCATTTTCTACTTACTGAATCACATAAAAGTTCAGTGATTTTTTAGTGGATATCCTTCACTGATTATGTGATTTAATTTTTGGGTGGAGGACTTCGCAGTAGAGGCAGACCCAGAGGCCCATGGTGACGTAGCCTCAATAAAGTAATACAAGAAGTCGACGAAAATTAGAACTGACAACGGGTTAAGGCGATAGGGAGCATTCGCCTAGGATGGAGATCTTTCAAGTCAACCCTTTGTCAGTAAGTAAGTAAGTTTTAATCAGAAACTGTCCATTATTTTGATAGACAAAATAACGTACGCATTATAAAAATACACCACTTTTATTGCTTATTCTTAACGTTAGTATTTAAGATGGCCACCTTTAGTTTCAATCATAGATTGCTATGATAGTAAATACTATCAAAACGTGTTTTGATATGTTGAGGGTTAATATTAATCTAGGTCTTTTCCAGAGCTACAAAAAGTTATGTTGTGGTTAAAGGCTGTACTCGAAACAAATTAGATACACATAAATGGTCATTTGGCCTTTATAATGATGGCCCAAAAATTCCCAATCGTACGAAGTTCGACCGAGTTCGGTTGGTTTAAGTCTTTTGTTACAAAACAACATTGTTACAAACAACATCTGTACCAAACTAACACTGGCCACGCGTAGTGGCAGGATGCTAAATCTGGCCAAAATAGCATCTCGCCTCCGTGAGATCACAGGAAGGACAGTAGGCGCATCTGGAGGCACTTGTCTCGGTAGATTTGCCCGGTCATTGCAGCCGTCGTGATGTATGTCTGCCAAGAAATTTTTGTGTAAGCCCTTGATGTAAGTCTTGTCGTTCGTCACGACTTACCTCGGCTTCGTCAGTCTAACTTGGTACAGCTTCCTGGCGCGGCTTTTGGCTACCGTGTTTTGATTGTCATTTCAGTTCGCTGTCTTTGGAACTCAGATCGTAGAGGCCAGCACGATTCTTCGTTTTTTTCGAATCGCGGATCAAAGGGTTCGGTCGACGATTGAAAGATTCAACACTTTCCTTGCCTTCACCAGATCAGCAATCTTCGGTTTTCTGCCACTGCCTGACAATCGCTAAGTCTTCTGGGTCTCTTCAAATGACTTCATCACTCGGAACCCCGTCAAATGATGGAACCCCAGGTGTTTTTCGATGCATCTGTGGGACGCAATACAATTACCGGTTGGTGGGTATTAAATTGGACAAACACAATACCTTCATGTAACTACATGTGATGTGATCGTATATTGCCTGAATGTACTCATACACGATATCATAAACGACTTTGTGCTGGCTGTAAATGTAAAATGTAATGTCTTCGTCGATCTGCCTGTAAAACCTAGAAAAATTTAAGTCACCTACTGAAAAGATCATGTTGGACTGCAAGAGACGATATGCGACAAGTTCTACTGTATTTCTATTTAAGCAATATATAACTTGCTACTGGAACAAGAGAAAGTTTAAGTATTCACCACGAACTCTTGTTTTTGAGTCTAACAAAACAATGACCATTGCAAAAAGCAAGCTCATGGATGAAAACGGAAACTCCCATCCCAGCAAAACATCATGTTTGTTCTCGCACATTTAATCTTGAATAAATAAAGGAACTAACTAGACTTCAATTCAGCAAGGCTTCAAATATTACCAAAAAACAATCAAATCCAGAACGTTCATGCAACCCACGGTTGTGTCGGCTCCACCTGCCTGGGATATCCGCACAACTTAACCAACTGCCGAACGCTGCAGAAATATGCAATTTCCAGCAAGCTTATGACACTCGCTCCCATCATCAACCCAAAAAGCCCTCCGATTTGCGCCATAAGGTCAGTTAACCCCATCAGTTCGCGTCGCTTAAGCGGAAGCAGCCATTTGCTTTTGAACCCCACTGCCACCAGAGCGTAGTCGTCGGAACTGAAATGGAAGAATGTTGAACTTTAAAATGTTATTTCGGATAAAAGATACGTACTGCTTGAAACGATTGTTCGTTTGAATGTCCGCCAAAAGGTGGGGGTCGAATGGAGACCTCGAAACCTCCACGTCATACCTCAAGGTAACACAACTTGGCAAACAATCGCATGGCCCAATTTCCTCTTCGTTTCCTTGGATTGTGCCACGAGGGTGCATAAGCTTGTGCTGGGTAATTTCCGAACAGACTTGATCCATACCTCTACAAACGGTTGCGTTGGGCCCTCTTGGATACGATAACTTGTCACATTGACAATCCGAAACGGACAGATTAGCCGTGCACTCCACCATACAGTTGTGCAAGTTGTAGATTTTGAAGAATCGGAGAAATCGCTCGTCGTTGAAGTAGCACTGTCGCCTGGACAAAGGAAAAGACGTCTTGAGGAGACAAGACTCAGAGAAAGAGCGATACTGACCTTGAGTGAGAATGTTTCTTAAGATCAGCTGAAATCTGCGTCAGTTCTGGTTTCACAGATAGAAACAGCGTTTGCTGAAATGGTAGCCTATAGAATCGGTTAGTCATCGTAGGATACTCGTCCGGTGGATGTATGGAAATTTGAAAACCTTTCAAAGGACCTTCACACATATATTCCTTATCGGCTTTTCTCGTTTTCAAAATGATTGCAAATCCGGATGGGAAGCCTTTTTCAATCGATCGATAAGGATAGCTGTCTATTTCAAGATTTCTACTATATCCTTTTTCCATGGTCCAATCCGATGATGTTGACCAAGATTTAAAAGGAACATTTTCAGGGTGGACGCTATCCATTCTAAGGAGATGATCTGCAGAAATTTCATTGAACGTATAGCACAGGCCACTATCTGTCATGGTACGAGAAAGAACTTTATGGCAAGGTATAGCTTTGTGCATGTTTTTCCAGTAGCAGTTGACGAATAGGTCTTCCATTGAAAGTGAAATGTTGTGCAGAATTTGTACAAAATTTTTGTTCATCGTTTTCCTTGGTCTGAACCAAAACTGTAAAAATGGGCAAACATGACTCAGAGCATAAAGTTTCTCGTATCTGTAATTAAAAGTAAATTCATGTGATAAGAAGTTCTTAAGAAATACATCCGATAATACTCATCCCCCTCGAACTGAGCCCCATTCTGGGCACGAATCATCACATCGGACAGGTTAAGCTCTTCGACCCTAACCTTGGCCATGGGACAGATGGTCACCGCCGGGAACGGAACGGACCAAATTGGAAACATCTTTCCGGTGTAGGTGATTACAACCGGGCTGAGCTTCCACTTGAAGTAGACGGCCACGATTATCAACCAATAGGCAGCGATGAAACTTAGGATCGAACTTCTCCACCAGCAACGTTCCACCCTGGGCAACTGTCCATCAAACGGATATCGGAGTGCGTTTACGGTGCTGTTTCGGCTGTATTCTTTCCAAAGCTTTGCCACTAGTGTGAACATTTTTTTTTCTCTGGTCAGAACTTGAACGGTTGAACTATTTATCGTTTACAGAGTGAGGTTGCTGGAGGGGTCCTTTATATACGTTTTGAAAATTATATGAATTTTAAAGAAGCCATAACCGTAATTGCATTTCCACATTACGTGGCTTTGAAAAATGACAGCTATTATGAAAAAAAAATTGCTGTAAAAGTAGTATGCAATGTTGTGCTGGTTTGCTTATTTCCAATCAAGTAGATGGGTTTAGTAGAATGCTTTTTATGTGTGAGCTTCGGAACAATGAAGGAATTATCAGATTTAGTTTTTTCTTATCCCTGCTGATTTCGCACATTTAGGAAATTTTTATTTCAATTATGCTATATGCACCTTATGCTTTTAAATTATGCTTATATGTACCAAACGTAGGCTTTAAAGGTTAATATGTGGTTTGTTAATTTTGTTCAAGGTAGCTGCTATGAAGAGAGTTTATTAAAGTGGTTTGTGTTTGCGAACAAACCAATCATTAGTTCACCTCGAATATCAGAAAGTGGTTCATTCGTGCGTGAAACGATTTCGGAGAACAGGCTTCCTCATACTTCAAGAGGGCAGTGCATTGGTGCATCGAAAAGTTTTCCAAGGATACTACATCACCATCGATCATGGAGAAGGTAAAATACTACGAAGCTCAACGGGCTTATTTGCGTTAAATTATACAGAGTTATTTAGATAAGCTTCATTCCAGACGCATGGATTGGGTAATGAATCGAAATGAAATTATGTACGAAATGTCGCTTATGGTTTACAAATACTAGTGAGGATGATGATGATGATGGTCCCGCCACTTACCCCTACAAAGGTTTGAGCTAGACGATTTATCTATTAGATAATTTATTTAAAACAATTCAACCAGTTATGCAAAACCAAAAACGAACTGATTGTATCTACAAATATAAACTTCTTCCAAAACTGTTCATTTGCTTTACAGCGATATAATTGTGAAAAGCTATTGATGTCAACCACAAGTGTTCGCAAATAAACCCAGCGATCAGAAAATTCTATTACAATTCAAATCACAGAATTCTGTATAAGGACATTATCAAAATACAATCCAATATCCGATCTTGCCCGCTACCGAGTGAGGTTTCAACACTAATGGAACCGCCACCTTAGTTTTGAGCTGACCAAGGATATCCCCAGTAAGGGAAATCGAGAATATTTCCAAACCGAAAAAATCCTGGACCCGCCCTAGTCAAACTTTTACTTTCAACCACAACAGAACTGACAAAGAATTCCCCGACAATCAGCCAGACAACCCACTACTATTTCATGGCATCTTCTCAAGCATCAAAGGTCAATTTTTTTTTCATGAATTCAAAAAGAAGTCCTTTATACCTGTATACCGCGCGCGAGGCTCAAACTTTTGAAGACTACACAAAAAATGAAAACTACTTTAAATTACAATAACAAAATAAAAACTTTAAATCTATCATCATCATCGAGGCGAAAAATATAGTTTGTTTGTGCCCCATGACAAGTATAAAACATTTAACAATAAACCATACAAAAATATCCGTTGTAATAACATCGTCAAGATACAAAATTAGTCAAGAGTAAAAAGTTATCAGAGTAGCTGTTCAAAAGGCAGCTTTGATGTGTGAAATACATTGTCTCTTAAAATCTGTTAGTGTTGCTGCACGTTTGATGTGTATGGGCATCGAATTGAAAACATTTATACCTTTAAAAAACTAACGAATTTTGTGAAGCTCCGTACAAAAAATATGGTGTTCTAACATCATCCGCGTTTCTAGTGTTATATCTATGAATATCACTTCCTCTTTCAATCCGATTACACAAATATCGAGGCAGCAAACCGTTTATTATTTTAAAAATGAACACCATTGTCAAATACACAACTCTCTGCTTCACCGATAGCCACTGTAGGGCATCTAACAAAAAAGAGAGGAAGTGAACCTGTTACATCTCAAGATCAAACGCATTAGCTTATTTTGCAAACGCTGTAATCTCGAAATTTGTGTTTGATTAGCTAAAAACAAAATGGAAGGGCAAAATTCAATGTGAGGAGAGATGATAGATTTGTACAATTGTATTTTACTAGCAATAGTTAAATCGTTTTTTAATCGGCAGAGAATACCGTACTTCTTGGCTTTATTTTCTTGATGACATCGTCAATGTGAGAGTCAAATTTTAATCTATCATCAATAATCACGCCAAGATATTTAATCTCACGAACGCGATCAATTGTTACATCATCAATTTTAACAGAGACGTCTTCGTTAACTCGATTCCACGAAATTACCATGAATTTAGTTTTTACTTATGTTCAATTTCAACTGTTTGTACTTTAACCATCTACTTAGAGAACGTAAATCTGCATTCAAATGTGAAACGGCCTCCTCGAGGCTTTTACGCTGCAATGAACAACACGGTATCATCAGCAAAAAGATTAATATCACAAAATCGCAAGACTCGTCGCATGCCATTAATATATAGAATGAATAGAATGGGCCCTACTACACTCCCTTGTGGTACGCCAAGGCTGTTCTCCACAGGGCTCGACACGGAATCATTAAAAGCCGTCCGTTGAGTTCTGTCAGACAAATAGCTTTCGAACCATCTGTATGCAGAACCCGAAAATCCAAAGCGCTTGATTGATTTTAACAACAAGGGCCGAGAAATCGTTTCAAAAGCGCGTTTCAGATCCAAAAAAACAGCAACAATCGTATCTTTACGCTCTACATTTTCTTTCCATTTTGTTAAAACTAAAGTTAACGCTGTTTCACAAGAATGACCTTCGCGATATCCCGATTGTTCCGGCGCAATCAAATTATTACTATTTAAATACGTTAACAGCTGGCCTTTTACAACAAGTTCCAAAATTTTCTCTAAAAGTGTGCAACATGTTAATAGGTACGAAACTCTTCAGCTCTCATCGTTTTCCACGCTGACTTTTTGAATGGGAACAATCTAAAGATTCTTTCCAAACTTGTGGCACGTGCCCAGTTTGCAGCGATTCATTAATAAGGTCCAGCAGGTTGTTTCCGATGACATTAAAGCAATCTTGTACTACTCTTGCAGTTACGTTATCCACTCCAGCCGTTTTGTTCAAAGAAAAGCAAATAGTCTGGCTCATCTACTAAATCAATGGATTGATTGATTGACTAGAAATACTATCGACGAAATATTCATTAAATCTTCATGCAATGGTGTCCTCTGACTGTTCTTATGTGCCATTGAAGGTTATGGATCACGATTTTGCAATTACTAGGTTTTAACAAAGATTTCAAAATTTTCCATAACTCTTTGCTGTTGTTTTGATGCAAATCAATTTTCCTCTGAATATATTCACAACGAGTTTGTTTAACGCATTGCGAATATTTGTTACGCGCGACTTTGTACCTATTCAAAAAGATATTTCTATTAGTTCTACGCCATTTCTTGTACAGCTTGTTCTTTTACGTTTGAGACGCAAAAGATCCAAATTGTACCAGCTGTTCGAGTTCTTTACTAACACAAATTTATTTTCAACTATTTTATTGGTACATATTTTTAATACGTCTGTCAAAACAGCAGATTTCTGATCTAGAGAACCGGTATTTATATGAAAATCCACACTTCTTTCGACAAGTCTTGAAATAGATTGTTTCTGAATATTTTTTCCAACATTTCAACTTTCACATAATCACTGTCACCATTAATATTATCTTCAACGTTAATAATAATGGTTTCATGATCAAGTTACTTTCAAGTCAGAGTTTATAACAACACTAACAGAATCAAAATTACAGTACACATGGTCAATCAAAGTTCTACTGTGTCTGGAAATACGCGTATATTCATTAACCAATTGTTTTAAATTAAAGAAATCTGCTAATCCGTTGCAAATGCTTCGAATTATTAATGTCACAATAATTTATATTAAAATCACCAGCAATCACGTTTAGTTTACTAGAATCTACAAAAAATCCTATACCAGTTTTCCAAAACTTCAATAAAACGCTGGTCACTAGAACTGGGAGAATGATACAATACACCATAATTACCAATCTGCATGCCTCGAACAACTGCAATGCTTAAAAACCAATTGCCGTCACAAACTTCGTTCAATTGAAGCTTGAACTGAACTGATTCTTTAGCATAAATAGCAACGCCGCCAGTGTGTCTAGAATGTGATAAACAAGCAGCCACATTATATCCCGGAATACTATATTGATCAATGCTTTTTACATGTCAACTATGTGTTTCTGATAAAAAGACTAAATTTGGACGTTTTGCTCTACAATCTGACACGCAATTCTACGTAGTTTGTAGACAACCCGGCAATGTTAGTACAAAATATCGAATTTATTCACATTGCTACTGAAACTTGGCTGCATATTCATTGAAATACCCGAGCTGTTTTTTCGTTGAACATATAATCGCTTGAAAAGTTCACATTCATAACTAAACGCGCCGTGGTTTACGTCCAAGTTCGTTTTTACGTTCGTTATTCGTTTTTTACAATTGATACATTTCAAAGCAGTTGATGTGCATTCAGATGTCGTGTGACTTTCACTACATTTAGAGAGCATGCTACATTATTTTTACAATCCATGCTCATATGT